>JAADYK010000616.1:0-16540 GCA_023338225.1 Halophytophthora batemanensis
ACAGCGGTGGCTTTCGCGAGCTCGTAAGCTCTCCGCACACGTCTGGAGACCGCTGAGTGCTTCCAGTCATCCGTGCTACCGCCTCCGCTGGTACTTTGGGACACTACTGGCCTTTCGCCGGTGCTGGAACGCGGCGTCGGGGATGCTGATTCGCTGGCAGAGTCGCTGGACGTCGTTGAGCTGTCTCCAGCAAGAGCAGCAAGAGCAGCAAGAACGGTGAACATTATGACGCTAAGCAAAGCAGTAGAGTGGAGGATGCAGATACGCACAGTGGTGAAGAAAGCGACGGAGATAGTATAAGCTGCACTTGTTGCCTTGAGGCCGCTTTGCTGGCGTTCAGGGCTGGAAGCTCAGTGTTCATGGTCGCCTGGGTGTCAGTCTCGGCTGTTGGTGGCGTGCTCTCTTGGTCCTGGCCCTGATCCTGTCTGTGTGACGCTTTCCTGGCTGCATTAGACGATAAATAGTTGATGGAGCACACACTTCTGATCTCCTTGGCCTTGCAGGCGTACAACAACGACTGGATGGCCTGCAAATCGAGTACAGGCGTTAAAAAACGAAGGGCAGACACAGATTCTAGCCCTCACATAGCAATGCATGCAACTGTGCGGACGCCACGTACTTGCTGCTGGAATTGCGCCGGCTTCTGGATGGCCACGAGCAGATAGGTGGCGCTCTTGTTGCCCAGGAACGTGCCAAAGGCGGCACTCAGCGGTTCGTGCACGGGGAACTGCGTGTCCGAGAAGCACGGCTGGCTGCGAATCGCTGCATTCTCTTGGCTCGCATCGCTGAGGACTACACGGGGTTCGATGATGGAGCTCCCGTGAATATCCACAATCAGCAAACGACCGCGTCGCGCCTCACCGTCTGGTGTTACCGTCTCCACATGCACTGCCAGCGCAAAGTCTTGTTGCTCATGCTCTTGTACTCGTGCCAGCGCCCGGCAATACAGATGTACGGCTTCATTAGCAGTCTCCACAGCCACGGAGCGCTCCACAAGCAGCGCTTCCATGTCCAGATCCAGCTTGTCGTCACGTCCAAGTGTGATATTGCTCGTGCTGCTGTCGTCTCCTGGACGAGACAGAAGGTCCACGAGCTCGTCCTCGCCATGGTTATTACAGCCAACGCCCCAGCACCCCATCCGCACGTGGCTCTTCCATCCAGCGTCCTGGCGCGTCTGCAGTTCAGCGAATGCATGACGCAGCGCCAGAGTCACGAGTCCTGGGGTCTGGTGGCGCTTTGCCGGGTCTCCATGGCACGCAAACGACTTGCCTGAACGCGGCGCGCCTGTGGCTATCAACGTAGTCGCTCGGCCTTCCACTGCGGACGCCACAGCGGGCGCTAGACTCTGCTGGAACACGCGCGCGTTCGAGTCGTCGCCGTCGAAGACCTGCTCGAAAGTGATACTGGCCACGCCCGGAGACATCTCGCTGTGCTCCAATCGGACTGTGGTGGCGCTGGTGCGGCAGATGCCGTCCGCGTGCGTGGGGGAGGTCGCGGGTCCGTCTCGCAGACGCACCAGCACGTGCGCGCGCTCCATCTGGCGCGTCCAAGCAGCCAGCGGTCGCGCGGCGGGGCTTGGGCGGGGCTCGAGCTGCTCGAGCTGCTCGAGATGCTCGAGATGCTCGAGATGCTCGAGATGCTGCGCATGAGGCGGCGGCGCCTGTCCAGGCGGCGCTTGAGGTGGGCCACACCACGCGTGAAACCAAGGAGGAGGAGGAGGCTGCGAGATGGCCAATCGGACGCTGGCATTCGTAACGCATGGCAGTGCGCCGGCGGTTGAGCCAGTCGCAGACCTGCAATCGCGCGCGAAAGCTCTGCTGACAAGCACTGATTTGAAGGAGAAAGGGAGAGGCGCCATTGGCTAGCGGCGTGGGGGCAGGCCATCGGGGCCCGGCGCGGAGAGCTGTAGCTTGGCTGCAGGCTCCGCCGCCAGGACGCCCAGCGCCTCGTGGCTGCGCGGCCGAGTCGGAGGTGGCGAGCACGAGCACCTACCCGGTCCAGCCAGGCTCGAGGTGTGGGACTCCCGCGCTGCTCTTTGCTGAGGTTTCCCGCGGACTTGGACCGCTGGCGGTGCCAAGCGTGCCGGACCTTCTGCCCCTCTCAGTGGCCAAAAGGCCTGCCGTCGCCCTCCCATTGGTGCAAAACGGATGCTCCTCTGGCGACCCCCACCGCCCATTTCCAGATCGGCCCAGCAGCTCCGAAGGTGGCCCGCTCGCTCTTCCTCTGCTTCTCCGGTCTGCGTGCCTCTGCGCCGCCACTAGACGGCCATGGACTCGTATGTGGCCATGGGCACGGTGCTGGCGCTGCTGGCCAGCGCCGTGCTGTTCCTGCGCGAGCCCAAGAAGAAGCAGGACAAGCTCGCGGACGAGATGCTGCGCATCGGCGAGCAGATGAAGATGTACAAGCAGTCGCCCGCGGGTGACGCCACGAATCCCGCGGCCGCCAAGACGCGCGCCATGAGCGTGGACGACGACCCGAACTTCCCCGGCGGCCGTGTGGCCATCCTCTTTGGCTCGCAAACCGGGACGGCCGAAGGATTCGCCGAAGTGCTCAAGAAAGGCGGTCGCAAAGCTGGCTTTGCCGCGCACGCTCTGGATCTGGAGGACTACGACGCGGCCACCAAGCTGGCCACGGAGACGTGTGTCATCTTTGTAATGGCCACCTACGGTGAGGGCGATCCGACGGACAACGCGGTGGAGTTCCTCAAGTTCCTCAAGGACGGTGGACTGGCGGATGACGCGTTTGCTGGCGTGGGCTACACGGTCTTTGGCCTGGGCAACCGTCAGTACGAGCACTACAATGCCATGGGTCGTCAGGTGGACAAGCTCATGGCTGATCACGGCGCACACCGCGTGTTTAACTACGGTGAAGGTGACGACGACGCGTCGCTGGACGAGGACTTTGACGACTGGAAGGAGACACTGTGGAAGGAGCTGCGTACGCAGTTCGTGGCTGGCGCAGCGGATGCTGAGATGAACAACACCGTGGCGGCCGCGGAAGGCAGCGAAGCGCTGTCACCGCCCGAGTACGAGTACAAGTGCACGGAGATCCGTGCTGCTGAAGCTGAAGCACTGGCGAGTTCGCAATCGGTCATGGACGCCAAGATGAAGGCTTCCACCAAGCACTTCTTCACGGCGGCCAGTGCTAAGGTGGTGGTGAACCGCGAGCTGCGACCGTCGACTGAGAACGGCTCCACTGTCCACGTGGAGATGGATCTGCGTGACACGGGGGTGACGTATCAGACGGCCGACAATCTCGCCATCCTGCCTGACAATGAGTTGGCTGTGGTGGAGCGGCTGGCCAAGCGATTGGGCTACGATCTGGAGCAGTGGCTCGCCATCTGCCCTGTAGACGAAGACTCGGCGGGTGAACTTCCTTTCCCGTCACCCTGCACAGTCAAACAGCTTCTGACGCGGTACCTGGGCATCAATGGCGCGCCTCGCAAAGGGCCGCTTAAGCAACTGGCCTTCTTTGCTACTGACGCGTCAGAACGGAAGGAATTGCTGCATTTGGCGTCCAAAGAGGGCAAGGACAAGTACCAGCGCTGGGTGCTGGACGACGAGCGTTCCTTTGTGGACGTGCTGGAGCACTTCCGCTCTGTGCAAGTACCAGTCCAGGCGCTGATGCATCTGGTGCCGTATCTGGCGCCGCGCTACTACACTATCTCGTCCTCGAGTCTGGTGAACCCGCAGCGTGTGCATGTGACTGTGAGTCTCATTGAGCACAAGCAGAACGATGGCCGTGTCTTCCGTGGTGTGTGCTCAAACTATCTGGGCGAATTGCAACCGCTGGACGGTCATGGCGATGCCAAAAAGAAGCGTGAGAGCCGTCCGGGTGAGCAGGGAGCCAAGGCGCCGCGTGTGTGGCCAGCGGCACGTGTGTTTGTGCGTGCGTCTACCTTCCGTCTGCCGAAGAACCCGCTGACGCCGATCATCCTCATTGGTCCAGGCACGGGAATCGCTCCTATGCGTGCCTTTCTGCACGAGCGTGCGACACTGAAGGCGAGTGGCGTGGAGGTGGGTCCGTCCATCCTGTACTTTGGCTGTCGTCGACGCGACGAGGACTTCATCTACCGCGACGAACTGGAGGAGTTCCAGGCCAATGGCGTGCTCAGCGAGATGCATTTAGCCTTCTCACGCGAGCAGAAGGCTAAGGTGTACGTGCAGCACTTGCTGCAGCAGCAGGGTGAGGCTACTTGGGCGATGATTCGCGACCAGGACGCGCATATCTACGTGTGTGGTGCTACGACCATGGGCAACGACGTGAACAAGGTGCTGCACCAGGTCATTGTGGAGTTTGGCGGCCAGTCTGTTGACCAGGCTACGGCCACGCTCAAGAGTCTACAGGACAACCACCGCTACGTTCAGGAGCTGTGGGCGTAGATAGGGGATGGCGAGCGGCGAGCGGTGAGTGGCGATGAAAAACTGGTGTCCAACTTGTTTCGGCTTCTCTAGACTGGAGGCAACGGATCAAACTGGAGGGAGAAACGTTTGAACTTTTAAGTTTCAAAATACCCTACATTCGTGCGGGTGAATCTCGGATCTTGTCTCCAACGCTACGTGATATCGTGGTTGTACGTCAGGTGGCACGTCCAGTCTTGAAACTCGACTGCATAGGTGAAGCGACGAGAAGTGATGGCTGTCTGTCCTAGCCGATGGCGCCGGGGATCAGGGAAACCAAGAGCGAAGACGGAGGCTAAGGTGAAGGCGACGGGGTGGCATTCGTCTCGACGACTACGTCGAAGCAGGACGAGTATGCGGCACCACCAGCGCCCCTGAAAGTGGCAAAGCCGTTGGCGTAGTCCTCCTCCGTGTAGAAGGTCCAGAACCAGACCATCGGGTAAGTGCCCTCTGGAGTGTCGTCCGGAATGGTGAAGTTCCCGATGCAGGGCTTGTAGTCACCAGCACGACCCGAAGGTTCACCGCTGGTCGTGCCTGTCTCGCCGCAGTTGCCGTCGTCGAACTTGGCGGTGCTGCCAGTGATCAAGCGCTCGGCTGTCAGCTCGCTGGCCTTCTGCAGCTGCACGTCAGGTAGCCCCGACCAGTAAATGCCGTACGTAGTGTTCACTCCTGCACTGTCACGCACAATGTGGCCATTGGGCATGTACGCGAAGTAGAGTGTATCGCCAGGACCAGCATGAATGGCGCGACGCCAGTCCCCGTAGCCGGCCTCAGACTGCTGGAACTGACACACGTGAGTGCTGTCATTGAGGATGTCCTCTGGCAGCAACTTCTTGGTGAAGTCGGTGTTGATGGTCGGGGAGCCGCGACCGGGGTAGCCGTACGCGTAACCTTCGCAGACGCCGTGACCCTTCTCGCCGGTGAGTACCCATTCAGCGCTGTTGGTGTACGTGACGTCGTAGCTGTGATCAATGCAGTCGATCCAGCTGTGCGCTTCGACTTGCGGGGGTGAGCAGCTCAGGCTGAGGAGAAGCAGTGAGGTGGCGACTGACAGCGTGAAGAGCGAGAGACGGTGGTCGGACGGCATCTTGGTGGTCGTAGAGGGGAAGGTGGCTCGAGTCTGTGGACGGTGATGACAAAGAGGAGGCTGGGGAAGTGCTGGGTGTCCGGCAAAAGGAGCAATGAGTCTTAGCGGCCGATGCGCTCCGGATCCAGTCAGTAACTTGGCTCTCTGGAGAGGCGCTAGTGAACCAACCGATCACTCCATTCCCTGTCACAAAGCTGTGGGACTCAAGACCGGTGGGGAACAAGCATCGTGCTGGCTATGAAGGTCCTTGATTCTTTGCTCTTGTGTGGGATAACGCGGCATCAAGCCAGTGAACGGCCAGAGGGTTGGTCACAAGCCTTAGTGTTCGTTGTTTCTGGATTGCCAAGGCGAGTGTCGACGCTTGAGCGGAGTGTGAGGAAGCCTCGGCGCGTTCGGCGCATACTCCGGCGCCTCTGGACGTCCGTTTTAGCGGGGATTGTCGGCCACTTCGCATGCGTTTCCCGTCCGAAAAAACAGAGGTGCTGCATTTCGAAGACGCCTGTGAAACGGACGAAGGAGAAGCATTCTGCACCATGGCTCGATGTACGTTGGATTCGTCTGCATCAGGTTGGTCATCGCGTTGGAATTTCCACATGTTTCTGACTACGCTGCTTTGGAATCGATTTGATTTGTCTCTAGGTGAGATTATCTGGGCATTTGCGGTGCTAGTCAACGTCCACTCACTTGTGCGGCTGCCTGTGGATTGGCGAAGCCACAACGAAGATGAAGGCCACCATCATCTATTCTGTTTCGGAGATGCGATCGTTGTTGGGCGGTGGTCGCAAGTCGAGATCTTCACTCGGCTCAGATGGGTACTGCTCCTTGTTCCTGGTGGTCTCTAGTGATAGCGACGCGTCGCTCTTGTTGCCGCTATTGGCATCGCTCCGGAAGCTTTTGCTGATGGCACTGATGCTCCGCGAGCGCGAAGTCATGAACTGCATCAATGACCGCGTCGGAGGGGTCTTCTTGAGCGTTGACGATGTTGTGGTCGACTGAGGAGGGGTGTTCTTGACACTGTGGATTGGTGCAGCCCCTCGCGTCCCTTTAATGCCCTCTGAGTCCATCAAGAGCCCTGGCTTGTGTGTAGGCGAGGAAGACGGGGAACGTATGGCTGAATCAGGACTTGCCATGTCTGCTAAGCAGCCAAGTATACGGACAGTCGCTCTCCACTGGTGCTCGCTCCTCGGATGTCGAAGCAGTCGTGCCAGAACCGCCTCCAGCTCGGATGCAGGTCGCCATGCTTTCTGTGTCGCGTCTGCAGAACGCTGAACGGCACGCAGCAGCTCTTCCAGCTGCAGAAAGGTCCAGTCACCGCCAGCAGCTTCCTCGTCGAGTTGAGGACGATCAGCTGGGTTCGCCAGTGGCTCCGGCAAGATGGACCCCAGCACATCCAAGCTCAGGCCCAGACCGTCAAAACCTTTGTGTGCTTGTTCAAACGCACGAATGCTCGGCACAAAGGCGGCAGCGAACTTGGCTGCCAGTTCTCGACCGTTTGCCACCTCACTGCACTCAAAGCCCTGGTCTCGAAACAGCTCGACAAGCTGATCACAGGCTTTGCCGGAGCCAGCCGCTCGCCATAGCTCTGCTAAGTCGTTCCAAGTTCTGTCCCGCTCATCATGTTCCCGCTTCTCAACACTCTTCGAAGGGTCTGCAAGGATTGGAAGCAGTCCAAGGGTGCAGATCACTAGGTGCTCACAGCTCGAGACGCCCAGAAGATCCCGCGGAATGAGTAGTACGGCATTGCGAAGCACAGCCAGCGCCAGCATTTGGCCTCGTGAGGACAGACCAGAGGTGTGGACACTGCGTACCAGCTCCATGAGCACTGAACTCCGTGGATTGGCGACAGCCCACTGTGCCGGTCGCGTGTAGCGTAAGAGGTCTTGCATCACTGCGTGTCTAACCAACACCACTCGACCCAATAACGCTTCCAAGAGTCCCAGTGCGTCATCGTGGAGCGTACCCATGCTCTCCGTAGTCTGCTGACGGCAGTGTGCCAGCAGTGCCAGTGCTACCCAAAGCACCTGGGGATACAACAGGAGTTGTGCTGCTGGCATGCGACGTGTGAGGGTCGATAGCAGCACCAGACACTCCTTTGTCAGCATCTGTGCGTGCCAAGACCATTGCTGTCGCTCCTCGTCCTGGGCATCCAACGCTTGACGAAGCAGCGCCAGTGTTGAGAGCAGCACGTCTCCTTGGAATTGTGTCTCCAGTCGAGCGTACACTACCAATGCGAAGCGTACACAAAACTCTGCGGGTCGGGTGAGCTTTGTGGAAGCTTCGCACGACTCAGAAGCGATGGCTAAGGCGATGTCGCGCACACAGAGTTCGCTCCAGAGTTCCGTCTCGGCGGTAGACAAGCAAGATGCCAATGTTCGAAGGGCCTCGTGATAGCTTGTCGACGTTGTTGCAGCTCGGATCTCTGCCAGCGCGGAGGCTAACAACCCACGTGGTGCTTCCAGTAACGGAAGGACGTCGTGCAGCAACGTGTGACAGTCTCGGATGACGGGTTCCGATGACAGATCCGCGTCGCCCAGCAGTGCGAAGAGCGTGGATAGCGCTGCATGCATCAATTGAACAGCCAACGCCCTCACAGGACCACTGGACCACGTTGCGCCGGGTTGGATAAGCTGGGAACTGCTATAACTTGCCAGTGCCACAAGTGATGCCATGTCTTGCAGTGGACTGCACTTAGCTGTGCCATCCAAGGCGGACAGTGCAGTCCCCACGCGAGATTGCGGCTGGAGCAGTAGTGCATGAAGAACATCGGGTGCAGCATCCTGCCAGCGACAGAGCCACCACAATACCGTCTTAGCCGTCTGTTGAGTCTGCTGACAACGTTGCTGTGAGAAGAGGAAGGCTACGATGGTACCCAGATTCCCGTCACCGCGGGCAAAGGCTAGTGTGAGCCAAACGTGGTCCAGTTGCTCATTGCATCTCTCACGAAGTGCTTCAGTGAGCTCGAAAGTGACCCCCAGTAGCTCCGATGGTGAATGTAGAGCGCCAAGACTGACCTCAGCGAGCCAAGGCAGCACGGTGACCAGTATTTGCCGTTGTTGTTGGCTTGACACGCCACTCTTCAGCCCCTGGGAAATCGAACGCAGCATCACGAGACTCATACGCAGACCCAACGACGGGAATCGGCCAGCCAGAAGAGCCGATACGCTGACCTGAAGGCGTGCGGCGGCTGTCGCTGGACTATAGTACTCCTGCAACCCCCAGCGAGCTGTCGCGGTGTCGTCGTCGATCTCACTCTCCTTGTCGGTGCTGCAGACGAGAGAAGCCACCATGTCCAGTAGCGACTGTCGGTGCTGGTACTGGTTCTGGTGCATGCCAGCTTCGGATGCAGCTTCCACGTGAAGCAGCACCACGTGCAGCAGACGCACAGCCAGAGTTGTATCATCTCCATCTCCCGTAGTCTTCTCCAGGCGCTGTAATAGAGACCGAAAGTAACCCATGACTTCTACCGCATTGCCCAACGCTGCCAAGTACTCCTGAGCCACACGCATTCGCGGTTCAATCGTGCTCTCTGGGGTTACAAAGGCATTTTCGGCTTTGGTGAGGCAAAGCGATACCGCACGGCGGGACCGCACACTTCCGGGAGACGGGAGGACCAAAAGCGCGTTCAGTGCACGTCGAGCAAGCTGCCGCAGCGCGCAGAGATGTGGGAACTCAATCGAGTTGAGGCTGAAACACTTGTCCAGCCATGCCACGACGTTGGCACTCTCTGCACCAATGTCACAATTGTCTCCTGGGGTTTCCAGACTGCTGCGCAGTAACGCTACTAGAGCCGAGAAGGCCCTTACGCACGCGAAGTACTGTAGCAAATTTCGTGGTGGCCGGTTGTTCTGTGCGTCATCGCCTAGAGGTAGTGATGAATCCAACCAAAGCCACGCAGATGTGACTTCACCGTTGCAGATCGCATGGACATTGCAGTGCCACGTCCAGGCTGAACTATCTCCGGCAGACGACTCAGTACCTGTCTGGAGCAATACACTGAGTGTGGCGTCCTCCACCCTTTCACTGAAAGAGCCGCAACAATGGAGCAGCAAGTCAGTCAACTTGTTGAATGCTGGTAGCGGTGACTGCTTGGAACTGACGCTCAAGCTGACGCTGGAAGCCGACCGCGACTGCAGCAGGACTTGAAGACTGGCGCTGAAGTCCTGCTGCGCCATAAAGTATATGGGGTTAAAATTCATTTCGAAGGTGCTGGTCACCATCGCAGTGTCAAGCACGGCCACCATTTTGCCCAGGAAGCCCCAAGACATACGTCGGAGTCTCTCGTATACAGAGCTGTCGGTAGACTCCAGAGTCGCTTCGTGCGTCTCATCGGGCTGTCGACTTTCCAGTAGCAGACGATAGCAGCGTCCTAAAGCCCACAGCAGCTGGAGTTGTGCCGCTTGTGTACGCTGTAGCTCCAGTATCTTCTTCCGCGAGAGCTTGAGCGATTTGGAGCTACGCGAGCGACGCCCCAAGGTACTCGGTGATCCAGCAGATAGTGCATGCTCTCGGTTTGGAGTAGCGAAAGCCTCCATCTCGAGGCGTGCCAGTGCATCAAGCAGTACAGCCAGTGTAGTATTGCTGGCATGGCCGAGCGCCAACACAGCGGCTTTCCGCTGGTCAGCACAGGAACTGCGTAGGTAACAGGCCAACTGGCGTACGAGTGCCGCCACTGTAGCTGTTGGAATCACGCTGGTCGCCACGGATGAGGATGCCACAGATGAAAAGGATGACGTGGCCGATGGGAAGACAGGGATCTCCAGCTTGCGCGTCTGTGTCGACGACGTGGAGCACGCCGTGGCTGTTGCCAACAGCGCCAAATTGCGCCAGCACGCGAGCTCCTGTCGACTCTGAATCTGTGGCGAGTCGCCTGTAGGCACTGGCATAATGGCCACCGCCGGTTCGAGCTGTGCCACCTTGTCGGCCACGTCGCGCCATATGTACGCCGTCACATCAGATGCGCGCATCGCCAATGTCGGGAAGATGCGACCCAGCACCTCTGACCAGCGGAAGCTGCTGTGCTCCGCGTTCTCTGCTGTATCTATGGACCCTGTGGTGTCTTCTATGAGCCATCGCAGTACTGGCAGCGGTCTGTCGATCTCGGAGGGTCCTGGAGGCGCGTGGAAGGTATAGAAGGCGGTCTGTAGCTGCGCTTCAAGGCCGTCCAGCAATGTAAGCACACTGGGGCGGCCTGCAAGTGGGACGAGCGACGTATTGCGACCAGCTGAGACTAGGAAGCGAGCCTCGTGTGCCACCTGAAGCGTCTCGAGAGTCGTGAGACGTAGGAGTTTCGTGGCTTGCGCGTCACCGTCAATTCCAGCCAGCAAATACACGCACACAGCTTCTGTTTGTGTGAGCGCCTCTAACTGAGCTCTTGCGCTCTCCCAACGCGTGACCAGCGCTCTCTCAGGACTTAGCAGCGCACTTAGCACACGGAGGAGTGTGACAGAACTCGGAATGCCGCTGTTCGTGGCGGCTGTGCAGCATACTGATATCCGCATGATATAGTCCGTGAGTGCTCGCACGATGGTGGCTGCACCGGGAGCTGGTGATGTGGCTGAGGTTTCTGTGGACGAGCTTGCGAGCACCAGAAGCGTCTCACACGCACTGTGACGCACTCGCCGTCCAGCATGCACACTGGCTCGCACTAACAGCAGCAGCTTCTGGTCGTCGCTGGGAGTCAGATGCGCGTACAGGTCAGGTAGCAACCGTAACGCCACGGCGAAAGTGGCCACTGCCACGGCACGGACCGGGTCCTTATCACCGTCATCGTCTTCAGCTGCGTAGTTGTCGTTATTCACACCGTCCAGCAATTCGTGGCCCATTCGCGTGCTGCATTCGACCAGCACACGGCCCACAAGTTCACCTAGCAGCGGTTTGGCAGCCAAGATCGCGCTACGGTCCACGTCTTCCTCTGCGTCCTCACAACTGCATCTCAGCAGGTCCAGCAATGCCTCGAGTCCCACAAGCTTCTGTGGATCTCCTACACCGCTGGGTTCTGCCAGCAACCGCCGTAGATGGCTCTGTATGGCGTAAGCGGTGTTGTAGCGAGCAATAACCCGCGACATTCGTACCAGTGCCGGTAGCGCCGTGGCTAGGAAGGCTCCCAAGCTAATACTGCTTCCAGTCGCGCGTGGCCGCAGTCGTGGTAGTGAGAAGAAGACCCAAGCTTGAGTGGTGTTGATGATCTCCATGCAATCTGTTTCGGATGGTGTCCCGGGCGCACTTCCCGACGCTGTCTCGAGACGGTGACGTTCCAGTAGCTGTGTGAAGCTGTGTTCCAGACTTGGCAGCATGGCGAAGGCACTAGAACTACCACTTGCGTCCTGGTTAAGCTGATATTGCAGTCGCAAAAGCGCCAGTGTGTCCTCGCGCCAGTAGCGAGCAAAGAGCTCCCGTGGCGCCAGGGCTAACACCCCCACACGTAACGCCCAAGCCGCTGTCTCGAGCTGCTGCTGGCTGAGACTTCGACTCTTGCGTTTGGCGCAGTCCGTGAGTCGCAGAGCTGCAGCATGCAGTTCGCTCACACAGCGGCTCCAATCACCTCCGGTTGATGCGTACAATGCAGAGCACTCCCGAGTCTCGAGCGCGCTCAGCTCACGACGAAGCGCTTCAGCCACAAGCAACGCCGCTGCAGCACGCACATGCGAACGTTGTGGCTTGAGCAGCAGTGGTAGCAATGCACGTAGCCACCGTGCAGTCTCCGGGAGCTTGGTGGTCTCCAATTCGAGTCGTAGAGGCTTTAGATGTCGGAGATATGCGTGGAGTGTACCAGCGATGGGTTTGTTGGCGCCCCAGAGCGTCGAACGGGTCTGTAGCTCCCGCTGGAGACGCGGTCGGACGTTCTCAGGCCATCGTGAAGCTGCCAGCGCCAACACATGGCTCCAAGCGATGGCAGCTTTTATCGTACAGGCTTCGCACTGGGCCAGCAGCAGTACTGGGATTTCGCTTCGAGGCAACTTTAGCCTCCCACGCAGGGTCAGGTGCTGCGTGAAAGCGAAGAAACCTCCAGCTGCTGCTTCAGCTCGTGCACGGCGTTGTGCGTCGTCGTGGACCTCCCACGCGCGCTGGAAGGCACGAAGACTGCAGTCTGTGGCTCTCACAGCCAACTTCTCGGCTTCTAGAGCCTCGAGAAGCGGTCGCAAGAGAGTTGCCACCAGCCAGGAGGCAACAGGCCCCGCTGCAGACTCGTGCTGGGCTTTTAGGGCCGCCTCAGCGGCGTTCAGAGGCGACGCCATGGCGTCTACAGCCGCGGAGGCAGCAACCGCTGCGCTGGAGCTCTCCACGGCCTGTAGCCAACCCAGCAGCGTTTCCCCAACGCCCACAGCGTTCGAAGATACTTGACCGGATGAGAACACGCAACTGAGCCACTGCAGCCTCCTCAGATCACGGTGGAATACAGTCATATCGTCATGAGTTGTGGTACCGTCTTGGCGAGCTGCGGTTGAGTCTTGAAGATCGCTCTCGTCTTGGCTGGATCGTGAGGCCAAGATGACAGCAGCGGCCACGTGTGAGGCCATGAAGGCATCCAGCGCACGCTCCAGCTCGCGTAGCGACGCGACATGGCCCCGCGACGACATGGAGAGGCTGAGAATCCCTTTAACTTCTTGTTCGCTCTTTGGGCAGTCGTTGCAGGACTCCAGACGGCCTCGGAACGAGCCACCAAGGCATGCGTAGTAGCTAATTGGGGACGAGGCTGTCCAGGGGCCGGCACGCACGAAACGAAGGTCAAAGGGCTCTCCAGCGACCCACCGTCGGTCACAGCCAGCAGTGCGGATTCCTGAGGCCCCAGACATGAGCAAAACACCGACCCTGCCGCTGCGACCGGCTCCGCAGATGCAGATCAAGGCGGAGCGAGAGGCTGCGTCGCTCTCGCTCTCGCCACTCGTGCAGCTTATGCCCACGGGCTACCGCAACGTGCAACCCTTCCAGAAAGGTCAAGGTTGGCACACTAACGGCCGCACACCTCGACGTCGACCTCCAGTGCCAGAGCCCACGCACCAGCGTGGGGACGAAGATCTGGGCAATCGTGAAGACGGTCGTGTGGTCTTCCCACTGTTGACAGGACTGGAGACCGCCCGGTCAGATAGCCAGGGTCCGCATGTTCGGGCCGTGGAAGCGGCATCCCCAAGTCTAGACACACGTCAGGAGGTCGATGAACCTGCCAGAGCTTCGCCAAGAGCCCCAGTGACGCCCACACCGCCCTCTGGACCGCGTCGTCCACCTAACGCTGAGTCCACCACCTCACGAGGCCGTTCGAATAGCTTCCGCAATCGTCAGGTGCTTGTGAGCCCCAGCAGCGCCTCGAAGCCCACGTCTCCCGCTACGATCAGCACGGAGAATGCAACCAAAGACACGCCACTCGGTCCGGACCCAGCACTCATGCAGCAGCTCTGGCTTGAGTACGCCAAGCGCTCTCATGCAGCGCAGTCTCAAGTGGACCCGACCAGTTATCATCGTCGTATGCACCGACGTTATGGCGAGCAACGAGCTCTCAAAGAGCGTGTGGCGGAGCTGGAACAGGCGCTGGCTGCAGCGCTGGAGGAACGCGACGAAGCTCGGGCGGAGGCTGAAGAAGCGGAGGGACGATTGGAGCTGGCTGGTTCTGGCTCGGCTTCGTCATTGCAGGCAGCACGCAGCCCTAAGAGCAAACCTGCAGCCGTGAACGACGAAGAAGAGTCCTACCGCGAGCGCAGTTTTGCACTTGAACGTGCTCTGGCGCAGACCAAAGCCACAGCAGCGACGCTGCGCTCACAATTGGCTGAAGAAAGTGTGCAGACGGCCGAGAATACGCGCACGCTGGAGGCACAGTTGACACTGGAGCGACAGTCTGCACGGGAGCTAGCTCGACAGCTTCGTGAAGCCTCTGTGGGTTTTACACGTGCTTCGGCGGCTCTGGCGGAGACACGTGTGGCACTGGAGCGAGAGCAACAGCAGGCACGAGAGACTGGAGAGCTCGTGCTTGCGCAGAACGCACAGTTACTCTCGGACGCCCGGCGTCATCAGCTCGAGACGCGCGTGAAGCTGGCGGTGCGCTCGTTAGGGCGTGAAGCGCTGAGAGTCAAGACGGAAGTACTATTGGGATGTGCGCTTCGTGCTGAACATCGTGCCCGTGTTGCTCAACTCGAGACACAGCGAGTGATCCAAGAGCGCGACGCCACTCGGGAGCAGCTGGAACAAGTTTTGAGCAGTCATGCACTCAAGTACCATTCCTTAGGTGCGGCTGGCGGTGTACCAGGCATCTTGGCACGTGGCTCGCCTCTCTGGCGTGGCTCCAGGACGCTGGGAGGTCAGTTGCTGCTGCTCCAGGTACTCTACGAAGAGCCCGAGGCGCCTGAAACACCAGAGGACGCTTTCACGCTGCACGTCGTGGCCTACGAGCCGCGTTCGGCACAAGACGACTTTCTGAGCTTCAGACTGCGCGATATTCGACGTCTGGTGCCCAACAGCGAGGGTTTCCTAGTACGCCACGCTGATCGCCGCCAAGAACGACTTCAGGCACTAGGGGACCTGCTGTTGACGCACGTGCACGCTGGTTACAAGCACGGCCACTTGGTGCTGGTAGAGTCGGCTGGACCAGAGGCGGCATTGCAACTGCCACACGAGCAGCTCCATGCTGAGCTACAGCAGCAGCGCACGCAGTATGTGCTCGTTTATCGTGGGACGCGATACTTGCGTGTGAGCCACACAGAGGCCCCCACACTGGCAGATGTGAGTGTCGTCGAAGGGTTTACCAAAGCCACGTCGCAGCTCTGGTGGCTTGAGCTGCGTGTCGTGTTATTGGATGGTGCGGAATGCGACGTAGAGCAGCCTGATGTGCTGGTGGCACGCGTGGATCTACGTCAGCTGCGACTTCTCTGTCCGCCGTTCGCCAGTTACAGACCGAGTGAGAGTGTCGGTGACGGTGAAGCAGAGCTATTTGCTGTGCACGAAGTGCTGTTAGAGCCGCTTTTTGACCGACTGTGCGTGATTGGAGTGGCTCCAGAGACGCTTCGACTGGAGGTGGCGACGCTGGAGACGGAGAGCAGACCGAGTACGACCTGCAGTGAGCCACAAAGCCTGGCTGACTCGCGTCTCGCCACCCCGCAGACTGTTGGTGACGATGTCTCTGCGAAGACAGTGCCACGCAGACCGGCCCGTACGCTGAACCACCGCTGCATTGTAAATGTGGACGAGATCTTCTACTGCGTGCGACTGCAGGAGTTCTGGGACGGTGAGCTGTTACTAGATGTGATCATGGATGACCCAGACTCCCAACAGCGCTTCCGTCGTGTACTGCGTGAGTGTGAACTCGTGAAGTTGGCTGCTCGGCTTGTGCGTGACGAAGCGCTGGAGAAGACTGCACTGCAGGTGACGTACGGCCTAGCGACGGCGTTGCATGCTCCACTGTGTAAGTTGGTGAAGAGCCATCTGCGGCCAGTGCTGCGACCTGAGACTGAGTGCAGCCGCGAGGGCTCCACGGAAGCCGGAGAAGTCGATCTCGGCTCTCTTCTGGAGGAAGAAGCATCTGTAAACATGGAGGCGAAGGGGACGATAAAGTTGGAAGTGGAGCTGCGCATGGTAGCACTGCAGCCTGCACTGCGTGCAGCACCTGGAGGACGACAGCACTACGAGATCTTCGTGCTTGATGAGGTCAGGGGCGCACTTTCGGATGTAAATGACGTTCGAGAAGCACTAGAGCAGCTTGTGGAGAAGGTGGAGTGCAAAACGGACGTAGAGGTCCACGGACAGCGCTTAGTTGTACGGTTGCAGGACGCCAAGGGCTGGGCTCTTGTGCGCGTTGTGGGTGCGAGACTGTCGGGTTACGGGGACGTGAAAATGCTGAGCGTACTGCCGTTGAGACCTGCAGATGAAGACTGGGGTCGCTCACTGCTGCTGGCGTCTGGAGTGCCACTCCAGCGAGCATTCGAGGCTCTTGGACTGGTAGCAACCGACGATGAGACCATCTCTCACCTTTCTGCAGAAATGGATAGGATTGGGAATGACGGAGAGGGAGCCAAAGCAGCCACTAGCAGCTAGGAGCGCGCGGTGTTGAGAGCCAACATCGTGTCTTTCC
>JAADYK010000617.1:0-16537 GCA_023338225.1 Halophytophthora batemanensis
CCCCCCCCGGGGGGGGGGGGATCGCCCTGGCCGGCCGTCTCTGGCCACCGGCCACTTCAACATGCAGGCCAACAACCAAGCCGCCCACGGCCCCCGCCCCTCGAAGCGCAGGCACTCGCCACCAGCTTCGCTTCAAGCGGCTGCGTGCACGCCTGGCCCGCCCGCCTGGCGGCATGACGCCCGCACTGCCCCGTGCGAGATTTGCGAGAGGGTGAGGCCATGGAAAAATTCTTTTTTTTGCTTGTTTGCTGTTACCCAAAACGGCTGCTGCTCCGGCCGGTCGCGCAAGTGCGCCCTTCATTCGTGCATAGAGGTCCCAGCGAGCACGGACGCGGGCTCGCGACGCAAGCCGAGGCGCCCGCACTCTGCCACAGGCCCCGCCGCCGCCCTGCCAACAACGCGCGCGATGACGCCCGGCCTCGCCGCCACGCCGGAGCGCGACGACTGGCTGCTGGACCTGGCGCTGCTGGCAGCGCTCAGCGTGGCTGTGCACGCGCTCCTAGGACTCTACGGACTCGCGGGCGCGCTCCTGCTCTTTGCGGGGCTCGAGCACGGGCCGCCGCTGCTGTCTGCGCGGTCTAGCGGCGCCTGCGACGCCCTGTCGGCGCCGCACAAGTCGCCGATCTCCGCGTCCACCGCCACCAGCGAAGCCAGCGACACGGACGCGGAGGACGAGGTGCCGGATGAAGCAGCGGACGAAACGGAACCGCCAGTAGATGCTGAACAGCTGCGGCGTGCGCGGCGGCGACTGGCGCGACTGGTTGTACGGGATGTAGGCCGCAGCTTGAGTCCGCCGTCCCGCTCGCAGCCGCAAGAGCCTCACGAATCCCAGCACGTGGAGATGAACGCCTGTACGCCTGTGCACTTCGAGACGGCGCTGTTCGAAGGCGAGGCGCTCTTCCTGGTGCGCTCTTCGCCCGAAGACCCACGTCATGTAGCGCTACTGGCTGGCAAACGCCGGCTCTTCTGGATCCAAGTGCAAGGTCGCTTTAAGCGTGCCCCCCGTGGCGCTGTCTTCCTGGGCGGAGAGCTTCCCGCTGCCATCTCTCCTGGTGTCTTCACGCGCAGCTTGGCGCGTGTCATCCTGGGGCTCGTACGGCGGCTTGTAGGTCACGTCATTTTCAGTTTTGGCTCCAATACGACCAGTAACAAGAGTGTGGAGCTACCCGCTGTGGCCTTCCCGCTCTTCCAGTGCGTGGACCAATTCGTGGAGACGCCAGCGGGGTGCACGCCGCCCACACTAGGCTCCAGTGACTTTGGTGAGAGCGAAGACGCCCGCCGCCGTCGCCGTCGCACGCCACTGGGTCAGGAACGCTATGTTGTGGGCCACACGTACTCGTTCCACTTCCACACCATGTACGTGGATCTCACGCGCTGGGAGACGGCCAATCTCCCTGGAGGACTCAACGCCGTGGATCTGGCCAGCTTCTTCGACTCGCTACCGCTTCGCCTCGTGGCTTACGATGTTGTTCCAGCGCCTGACAACTCGGACAAGCATCTACAGAGTCTGAAAGACTACCTCTTCGCCTTTGAAGTTCGTTATGACAAGCACAGGTGTCTGCAAGAAGAGGAGGAGGAGGACGTCACCGTGCCACTGGAGCGTCATGACCGGTCGGAGATGCCTGGGATCAACGGTGGGGGCTTGCTGGGCTCGGAAATGAGCACCATGAGCTCTACACTGAGTGATACGTCGCTGGTGGACGAGGACGGTGCGCTGGCGCGTCAGCAAGCTGCCTTCTTGCGTCGGGAGAGCGCACGACGCCTGGCGCAGATCTCCTTCTCGCTCTTGTGCTGGCTAGAGGAGCTGGACGTGGCTTCAGACATGCGGCGCGTGCACTACGTCTTTGTAGTACGTGACAAGGAGGACGAGGACGACAGCGAGCCAGAAGCTCAGCCACGACGCCAGCGACTCGCCATTGTAAGCAGCTACACACTGCGTGGACTGCTACAGCGTCGCCACGCTCACAGTCGAGGCAAAGCGGCTCAAGAACTGGCCCAACTGCGCTTCCACAGTCGCTCGCGAATCGGCAGCTACAGTACCATCTCCACCGAGACCCAGCAAGTCGCAGCGCAGCTCCAGCAGTTAGCAGCCGAGCCGCTCCCTCCTGCTGTGTATGGCTCTCTTGATGGCAGCGACAGTGATGATGACGCTCCAGCTGAGGACGAGGAGAGTCGACGAGCTATGGCAGCGCAAGCCGCGCTGTATCGCTGTCTATCCGCTCGCCAGAGACTCCAGGAGACGTGCACCACGAGCGTCACGCTGTCGCCTTCGCGTCTTGGTGTGAATCTCAGTCAACGAGAGCGTGAGGACCTGGGCGTGGTGTGCCAAGGCGTGGTGTATCGGTACTACACAGCTGGACTTTTACGTCAAGAAGTGCTGCTGCTCACGACGGACACGTTGCTCTTCTTCCGCAGCTACGCCTCGAGCGCCGAGAAGCACTTGAGCTGTGCGCATATCCTGGGGGTGCGTGCCGTGGAGCTGCCTTGTGGCGCCACAGACGGAGCCTTCGCGCTGCAGATCAGCAGCTTTGCAGAAGAGCTCGTGCTGTGTGTGGGCACGGCCTTCGCTCGAGACGCCTGGGTGCGCGCTGTGAGCCAACAAAGCGACCCAGCGGCTAATCTGGCTCGCGCCCAACGTGGAGAGCTAGATGTGTGCTTCTCTGTCAGCACAGCACTACGACCAGCCAACCGTCTGGAGCTCAACTCGCGTTCACTCTTCCCCCAGCTTCAGCTTGAGAACGACGCCAAGGACGCGATTGACACATCCAGCGTCTCTGGAGCTCTACAACTCGTGAAACGCACACTAGAGCGTGCACTGGGCATTCTAAACGAGCCCACAAAGCTCTCCGTGACACAGGTGCTGGCCTTCCTGGACGATGCCAGCGCCTTGAGAGCTGTAGACCTGCAGCTTCTCCAAGACGCCGGTTCACACGAGCAGCAGCTGGCCTTCTTCCTCAATCTCTACCACGTCGTGTTGGCGCACGCCATGCTGGCCCACGGCTTCCCTCGTGGAAGGGGTCAGTGGCCCAGCTTCCTCTCTCGGATGAGCTACGCTTTGAGTCGTGGGTCGGAACACCAGCAGCTCAGCTTGTCTCTGGCGGAGATCGAGCACCTGGTGCTTCGTGCACGACTGCCGCGTGCTCAACTCCCGCATCTCAAGCTGTCCAACGTATTGGCGGCTGCGAGTCCTCTGCTGGCTGGACTGGGACTCTCTCATCCCGACTTTCGTCTCAGTCTCGCGCTGGTCACGAACCACAGCGGTAGCGACGTCGTGACGCTGTTTGAACCCGAGCGCGTGCACGAGCAGCTCAATGCTGTGCTACGTGCTGAACTACGGCGTTGGGTGGCTCAAGGGAGTCTCCAGGTGCGCGCGAACGCGGAAGTGGTGCTCCCGCGCTTCTGCGAGTGGTATCGTCGCGACTTTAGCGGTTTGCAGGAGCAGGAGGATGGAGATGCAGCACTTACGTGTCTGAGGAAGCTGCTGGGCTTCCTAGATGAGCCGGTACAGCAGCAGGTGCTGTCCTTGTTGGCCCAAGACGCCCCGCTGCGCGCCAGCTTCCGAACGTTCAAGTACACGCCCAAGACCACGCTCACAGTCGCCAGCAACGAGAGCTGAGAGCTGAGAGCTAAGTTGAACTGAACTGAGCAGAGCTGAGCTGAGCTGAGCTGCCGCCTATTTATCATCCACAAAGCTGCGACGAGCAGAACAAACACAAGAGAGCGAACAGAGCTGGGCGAGATGGGGGCAGATCACTGTGACTTCCTGTCTTCTTCCGTTACTTGCCAGGCTGGGGCTTCCGCTTGCTCAACGCTCGGCGCGTGGCGTTGGACGCTCTTCTCTCCGCCGGCGCCAGAGCTCATGAGAGCCGTCGCCCATGCGGCCATCGCCCAATAATAATAATACACCCAATACGCCATGGACCACCACGCCAGCTTGTGCTGTCTTCCGTCGCTGCTGGCACTCATCTCGACGTCTCGCAATGTCCTCCACGCTCCTTCGTGGTTTGTCAGGAGTCCAGGCGGCCACGACAGGTCGCAGGTCGCAGACCGCAGCGTTCGATCACGCTCTCACTTCTATCTGGGCGCTCGCGACTGAGAGCTGCTGCGTCCATCTGAAAGAGCAAGTTGCGAGACTTGGAGGCCTCCAATGGAGGCCGGACGCATGTGTGCGCGCCACAAGACGCTCAAGAAGACGTCGGAGACGAGGAGGCCGACGCCGTGCCGTTGGATAAAGCCGGCTCGTTGTGGTTGTCCGGCTTGATGGACTCGAGCATCTTGACCACACGCTCATTGCGCAGCAGCTTCTCCTCCACCACCTTGAAGTGGTGGCAGTCGCGGTTGGCGTTGTCGTAGGGCGGCACCATAATGTCCAGCACAGCGCAACCGATCTCCGAGCTGGCTTGCAGCTGGTGCAGATTGAAGCGTCGAGGGTCCAGCCACATGGTGGATTCACCGACGAACTCGCCCTCGCGACTCACACGTGCCCAGGAGACCGTCGACCCTGGCTCCACCACACTACAATGCAGAACACAAACAGGAGAGCATGAGCACCACGTCCACCAGCGTCCACAGACAGGAAGTGCAGCGACGTACGTGGTGTTTTTACAGGACACGTCGGTACTCTCGCCTTCTGTCTCGGCTTGTCGCGCGTCTTCTTCCGACACGAGGTCGTACGACGTCACCTTGACCGCTCCGTACAGTCTGTAAGCGTTCAGAGATGACACCAAAGCACAGAAGAGGTCAGTGGCCGGAGCTGTGACGCCTCTCACGGAGCAGCATAGATTCATCACGAGAAAGCACAAGACGTACACTCTTGTGACGACGCTCATGCCGGGGTGGTTGTGCAGAGGGATCACACTGTTGGGCGGCATGAAGAAGATGCCAATGTCGATCGTGTCCGACTCCCAGAGCTTCCAGTAGTGCACGTCGCTCATGGTGCGCGCGATCTGCGGCGTGGGCACATGGATGCCAAAGTGCTCCGGCCGCATCACGTTGCACATGGCGATCACGGGGCCCAGCAACGTCTCCACCTGCTTGAGCGACAGCCGCGTGTTGGGGAAGTCGGCGCGCTCCAGTCCCAGATTCGCCAGCGTGTGCGAGTGCGTGGTCAGCAACTGATGCACCACCAGCTGCACGCCCGAGAGGCCGTTGGACATGCTGCGCTCCGCCTGCAGCGCCGCCTGCTGCTCGCGCGTCTGGGCTTCCTGGGCCGCCTGGGCCGCCGCCGCAGCCACCAGCGCGTCCTCACGACTCACACGCGGCGGAGCGGCCACAGTGGCTGAGGCGTGTCGAGGGTTCCCGTCCACATCGAACTCGGGCTCTTCCAGACAGTGGCGGATAGAGCGTGGACTGATGATGGGGCTGCCGTTCGCCTTGAAGACCGAGTGCGGCTCGCCGTCCGGGGACGCGCCGTTGGGCCGCGCGGCCCGCATCGGGTCCACCACGATGCGCTTCGTGTCCTTCTGTCGCGGCATCTCCGTCTGTGAGTGACGCTGGCGCAAGGTGAGCTGGTGCGGTTTCCGCAAGAGCGCGCTGTTGTAGTGCTGTGTGGCGCTGTGGTGCGTGGCGTGCGCGCGGCGGTCGCTGTTCTTGCTGCGGCTCGCCAGGGTCGCGCCGCCGGGGGCCGTGACGTGCTGCGGGTACTCGCGCAGGAAGCAGTAGACGAGCTGGCCCACGTCGTTCTTGTAGCGCGGGTGGTGCCCGGCGTGCGAGGAGCTGCTAGGGCCGGCGCTGGTGCCGCTGGGGCTGGCCGGGAGCTTGCCGCTCTTTACGGGGCGCGTGGCCGAGCCGCGCCGCGGCGTCGAAGTCGAAGTCGAAGTCGGGGGAGCAGCCTGGAAGTCATGTGCAGGGGCATGTGCGTGAGTGGGGGCGCTCTTGCCCATGGCAGGAGAGGCGTGTGGGGCGACTGCCCTTTGGCGTTCGCTGTGCTCTCCGCCGGGGGGTGGATGCCCGCCCGGTTCCGTTCGCCCCAGTGTGCGGCCAAGCGGGCTCAGTCGCCACCGAGCGTGCCAAGCGGGGAAAGCTGGCGCGGCGCGGCGTGCGCGAGAGAGCTTCTTCTCTCACGGAGGCCAAATGCAAAACTTACCGGACGAGGCGCTCGCCTTCACGGGAGCCTGGACGGGCGGAGCTGCACAGCAGGCGTCGGGAAGCGCCGCGATTCGCACGGGCGCGAGGGCTTCTTGTGTGGGTCGGGGCTGGCTGGCTCGGGGTTGGCAAGCGGCTGGAGTGGGCGGTCGCATAAATTCACGCGAAGACACCTGGCGGCTGGAAGCGGCCAGCGGATAGGCAGCTCGCGTTTCTCTCTCGCGTACCGCGGCGCGTTGCGAGGGCGCCCGGTTCGCGGAACGGGGTGCGCTGGCGGCCCAGCGTGCCAAAAGCGGAGGCGCCGGCTGGGAGCCCAAGGCTGCGCCCCGGGCGAGAAGCGCGAGATGGCGCCGAGGGTGGCGCGGCGGGACCCGGAAGTGGCAGTCGCGCGCCGGCTGGAGGGCCGCGACGCGAGCTGGTGCCAGCGAGCGAGCTGGGCTGAAATGTGGCGTTGGGGGCGGAATTTGCGCCGTGTATGGTGCCGTTTCTATGGGGAATATGACGCTAGACCGGAGGAGAGAGCTCTGCAATTAGCAGGCTGGGGATCTTTTCACCGGCGCTCGAGCCGGCCCCGACGAGTTGACCGGCGCGGAAGGCGCTGCGTTCCGGCCCGCCCATTGGCCCGCTCGCGGGAAATTTCGCTTTGCCGGCAAACTTCAAGGTTAGAGAAGGGCGGACAGCGTCCCCGAGCAAAGAGACAGGCAAGCCTCAACTCGCCATGCGACCACGCTATTGTCATTTTTGCTCCGAAGCACGCCAGCGCGCCTCGCCTCAGATCCGTCGCATACTGGGCGCAAGTCACAAGCGTCAGCAGCAGCAGCAGTAGCACTTGTCGGCGAAACGCAGAGTTTGAGTCTCGAGTCTCGAGTCTCGAGTGCCCAGCTCGCCGCCGAGACCGAGCGATTCGCGCCGCTCGCCGGCACCGAGCTGCCGAGTCGGCCAGCAGATCCCCAGGTGGAACTCGGAGGCGTGCGTGCGTGCCTTCGTGTCTTTGGGCAGCAGGATAGAAATGACTGCAGAACTCAAGCCTGTGTGGCATGAAGCTGCGAGGGGGCCGGCGGCTATCCACGGCCGGCGATTACGAATGCGGCCAGGCGACGAATCGGCCAGCCCGGACTCGCCCAGGCACCCGCGCGCACTCAAGCGCAGCCAGCCGCCGGCAGCTCCGCTTCCGCAGCGAGGCCATCGAGTTCGCTCGGCGTGCAAATGCAATGCGGCGCTTCTTCGCAGCCTGGGCAACGGGTCCCCGATTTGCCGGCCTTGCAATTGAAAACCACCCGCATTTCTAGCGAATGGGGCGTCGACTGCGCGTCCACTCTCAGCCAATCACCGCGCTGGAAGCCTCCTCGCTGGCGCCGTGCACAGCCCGAACGGACGGCAATTCCATTTCAAACCAGACTTTTCTCTCTCAAGACCAGGATGGGCGACGCCCAGACGCGCCCAATACTATTGCAAAGCCCTCGCCTGCGCAAGACAACGCCAGCCCTCCGCAACATGCTGCCCAGGCGAGGTGGCCAGCAGCAACCACGCCTCGCTCCCCCACCAGGCCACGGCACGCTCAGCAAGCTCCAGCTCAGGAGCTCTGCGTAGACTGCATGTCCGCCGCTGCATCGGCCAGAAGAACGCCCACCTTGGAATCTTTGAGCATTGGGCATTGGGCATTGCGCATTGCGCATTGGGCATTGAACATTGAGCATGACACTTCCGACCAGCGAGCCACATGGCGACGAGGCCCTGCACGCCCGGCCTCGTTAAACGGCAACGGCTGCGTGCCAACCGTGGATCGCCGGTACCCGCAGAGCCCTCCAGGCGAGTCGCGATTTGGAGCATGAGTTTCTTGACCTTGCGCTGCGAAGGCCGGGACCAGGCCGGCCGGCTGGCTGGAATCCAGTCGCGGTGATGGCATGACCGGGTCTATTCCTGCAGCGCCACTTCCGCCACCATCTCCCACGACTCGACGGCCGCGCGCGTGCTCCAGAGCTGCAGCTTGGCCAGCTGGGCGCGCCAGCCAAACAGCCAAACAGCCAAACAGCCCAATCACGCACACACACACACACGCACGCACGCACGCACAGGTCAGCAGGAGCGACGGACGTCTTTGCTTGACGAAGGAGGGAGTTGCACGCATGCACACACCTTTAGCTCCTTCCCGTCGAGGCGCGGCCGCAACTCTTTCACGAGCGCCGCCTTCTTCTCCGCGTCCAGGTCGCCGTAGATGAAGCTGTGCGTGCAAGCAGAAGGCCATGTCGTCAGCTCCAGCTCGGATCTCGCTCGCACCTCCAGCTGCCGCGAAGCCAAACGCGCCTAACGCCATCCGGGCTTGCAAGCACACGCGCGGTCCATCGTCTCGCCGTTACGGCATCGCCAGGGATTCGCACCTGATGTGGGGCATGAAGGCTTCCTCTCTCTCGCACGCAAAGATCTGAATCAGCGGGGAAGTGAGCATGGCAGACGGGAACACTGCACCCTCAGCGCCGAAGCCAGCCAGCGTCTACTATCCTGCGTACCTCCTTGGCGCGCGTGTGCGCATTGGCGAGCTCGCTCGAGAGCGTCAACAGCCCGAAGACGCACTGGAAGTACAGCCCTTCCTGCGCACCAGCCCGCAGCCGGCAGCCAGCAGCACAAGTCAGTGCACACGCACTCGTCCATCCGCGGAGCCTCACTGCCGGTCAGCCACGAACCTTGGACGCCACTCGCTCGATCTTCACCTCGAGCGGTGGCGTAGCGCTCGCCAGCTGCGCCATACTGGCCGCGGCGTCCTCGACGCTCCATCCCTGAGAGAAACATAACGCCACGAATTAGAAGCAGTGACGTCCACGCAGTTCAGCTTCGCAGCAAAGAAGCCTCAGCCCCAGCGCATGCATTCCAGGAAAGCAACGTCGTCCAGCGCGCTCTCTTCCAGGTGCTCTGGCGACGGCACGCTCGGCGCACGAATGGTACCTTGACACCAGCTAGCACCGTCATATGCGGCAGGAACGCGGGCGTGTGCAGCCGCGCCGCGTACGCCTCGATCACCTCGTGCAGCTCCTGCGCGGCGGCCCCTTCAGGCACCGCCCAGATCGAGAGCCCCGCGACGTCGCTCGCCACTTGCTGCGCCTCCGCCATGTTGAAATGCGAGTCAAGCAGCGAATCTGGTGCTGCGGTGTGCAAAAAGGGGGCATTCTGGACGTGATTGGTCAGATGTTGGGTTGGTACACACGTGCTGTGATTGGACAAAAGTCAACGGAGATCGCGATTTAGGAGAAGTCGCAACTGGCGATTTACGCCAACCAAGCACAACGATTGGCTTGAATGGAGTATTGCAAACGCTGACAAAACGACTATCTGAAGTGGCGGTTCCGCGCTGGGTGCAAAAGTGGCGTAGATTTAGGCACGATTGATAGGCTCTGGCAGGCTTGAATCGGATCATACAGGCGACCCGTGTTTTGGAGCTCACACGTGTCCGATTTGGGCTTCTCAAAGGGGTGATGCTTTGTCACTCTCTTCGAAAGGCTCCGCTTTGCCTCTTTGCCTCTTTGCCTCTTTGTCAGTGTTACCGTAAGTACGCTTCCTGCCCATAAGCCAGGATATATCCCTGGACGCTGTGGAGTTCATGAGGTCACCAGCATCGACACCAGCAACACTCTGCAAGGAAGCAAGCAGGTGGACAAGATGCCAGTGGAAGAATTTGAGCCTGATTTTTTTCTGAGCGACGACTCGAAGAAAGAGGAGGCCTTCTCGCTGGCGGAGCAAAGCGAGGGCAACAGGGAGGCCGAGGCCGAGGCCGAGACAGAAAACGTAGCAGAGGGCGACTCGGACCTGGAGGCCGCACCTACGTCCAAGAAGCGCACAGCGTCCAAGCCAACCACGCGTCAGGCGACCAAGTGTAATGGACCTCAGGTGGCCATTACATGACACACATCTGGTCACAGATTTGGTGGCTCCGGCCACTTGTGCCACAACAAGACAGTGCTGTATGCATTCACAAACGCTTGTGTTGGCTGTTGTAATCCGTCGTAACCAGGAATGACGATGCCAGAGAGTGTGTCTGCGCATCTTTGTGCATGATGGTGGTTCCTTAGCCGGAAACTGTCTTGGTGAAGAGGACGACGTGCCGCTATGGGTTGGTGAAGGCATCTCAATCAATCACAAACTGTGTCTCGGAGAAGGTTTTAGCGAATCTTGGAGATTCTCGAGAAGCCTTGAAGTTCAAGATTCAAACTGGTTTCACCTTGTGTTTCCAGCTTGCACGCAACGTTTTATATCTCAGTTCGTAGGTGTTTCATTTCACCTCAAAGGTCCCTAGTAGTCATTTGCATAGGAGCCAGGAACCATAAACTCATTTCAATTCAGTTGCAAATTTGCTGTCAAGCTCTCAAGTCTCCTACCTTCTTCTTCCAACTCAGGAGTTTGGTCGGTTATAGCTCCCTCCAATCCGGGAACCAAGTCTTCCTTCAAGCGCAAGCGTGTGAGTCGTGTTTCGGGGACTGTCGTGGACAGTGCCCCATTACACCATCCAACTGGCCACTTCGGACAAATTACCGGCAGATTGTGCTCGATCAGCAATTTGTGGTAGCTCGACTTGTCCACGGAATCTCTTTGAACATGTTTGGTCTTTCAGGGCGGTTTCGGCTGTTCTGAATGGCCTGCGACTTGCCTAGGAAGAGGCCACTTGCTCAACTTCCCATCGAAGTACTCGTCTGTGCCCAGGTCCCAACGCGGTCGCCCAACTATCGCCAACATCATTACGTGCGGGATGTGGCGCTTGCTCTTGAGCCTCCTATGCTGCTTTGTCTCGCTGGGCAGCATTAGTAGCGTTGCTTGGCCTAGGTCATGTAGGAAAAGGGTTTTGTTGACGTGTACCACATCGTACATGTCCGAGAAGAAGCGTTGTGATATCAATGTGGTTGACGCAGAAGTACAGGCGTTGCGCGCAGGCGTTGCGCGCAGACTTGACCAGGAATGAGGCGGTATACTGCGCAAGAGCTCTAGATGGTCAAATACGTCGCGCTTACGACGGCCACGGTCATATGTTCGACTCCTTGTTTCATATGTGCCGTGCGTTGTCTTGTGTTCTTGTGCACGTCGCCAGTTCTTTGCCACGGTGAGCGCTTGAGCAACAAACTTGCCCGCCATCTCGTTGAAGGTTCTGCGATGTGGTTTGCGATCGACGCGGTGATTCAGGATGTCCGCGATGAGCTGGCTGCGCACTTCAGCACTCCAGTTGCGTGCTCGTTTGGTAGGGCTTCTAGTGGTAGCGGAGACCTTGGAGTCCCGGTCTTGTTTGCGGTAGGGAGGGGTGGAACCGCGAATGCGAAAGCGTTTTGGGCAGACAAAAGCTGGTTTGGCGCAACTGTATTGGAATGTGTAGTGTTGGGCATATCGGAGAACAGCCCACGCTGTGTAGGCTTGGTTTCTGTCAGTTAGAGTCTCTTTGGAATCGTTTTGATGAATCCCGGCTGCGGTTTGTGCTCACCTAGCAGATAGTACGAACTGGGTTTGTAGACCTTTCTGGTGGGATCCAACGCTAATGCACCCCTAACCAAAACGGTTGGCTCAAACTCTCTACGTCCGCCCTGTACTGCCCAATAACTACTATAGTCAATAAAGAATGATGATGTGGTCACAGTAAGACCAGGCACTCGGACATGTTTCTCTGTATAGCAGTTCAAACAGAGAAAAGTGCCCGAATAGGAAAAAAAAAAAGAAGTAGCTGCCCACAATGCATGGAGGAAAGTGTTCTTGCGTGACGAAGCATGGCGAAGAAATAAAGATGCTTGGCGGCGCTGCCGCATGCAGTACACTGGCCTTCGAGTGTATGGCGCGATTGTCCACGGTCTCACGAGGTGTTTTGAGGCCCTGGCGTCGGCTCCTGCGCGGTGACCTGACTCACGCGCTCACTTCATTCCGTGCAACACTCGGGGTGGTTCTCAAAAATATCATATGACACCAGCTTTGTCTAATCTGGCACGTAGTACTGACGTCCCCTCTAAGCCCGGTATTTGTTACGCCGGACTCGACGAGGGGGCAACCCGGGGCGTCATACGTGGCAAACTCGGCACTCGTGTTGTAGTAGGTTTCACAAGGGGGAGGTTTGCAATGCCGGCAACTCGCGGTATTTCGGCAGCCAAATGCCCGCTTCAAAGGTGATTGATATCAATCATAGCTCTACAACTGTGAAGGGATGCAAGGTCTATCCCATACTGCTACAAACGACAACACAAAGCTGTCATTGGCCAGTGGTGGCAAATGGGGCACGACATCTAAAAAATAAAGAGATATGACCAGAAGCCGAAGAATAGCCTCTTTGCTTCGTGTATGAAGAAGAGACACGAGCACAAACTACTCTCACATCAAAGCGAAAAGGAGTGCTCCTGGCTGCCATTGGCCAGTATGCGCCAATGGGCGCGCGTAGAACCGTAACATCCAGGAGCCGGCAAAGGCACCGACACTTAGACATCGCTGAAGCAAATTCGGGCATTTTGGAAATACCTTCTGCTGTGCCTCGCAGATCGATCAGCTCCAGTCAAACTCCAGTCACTCGTCCAAGCAAGCAGACGTCCAGGCAGCGCCATGAAGTCGCGCGACACCGGCCTGGCGACGGACCACCGGCGGCAGAGCGGCGGGCAGGCGGGCAAGAAGCGAGAGACAGCAGGCAGGAAGAAGCGAGAGCCGAAGGCGGCGCCGGTTGCAGGCGTGGCAGCCATGATGCTGCAGGCGCGACAGACTGGGAGGGAGGCCAGCGCGTCTCAGCCACAATCGCAATCGCAATCGCAGGCGCTGCCGCAGGGGGGGCGGAAGAGCTCGGCCAAGCAGCCCAAGAAGCTGGGCAAGGGCGCGATAAGCGGCGCGACCCCCCCTGCTGCGCCGACACTGAGCGCTTCGTCAAGCGCGAAGCAGGCCAAGACGAGCAAGCTACGTGCCGGCAACGACCTGAACCCAGACAGCGTAAAGAGCCGCAACCATCAGCTGGTGCTGGCGCCCTCGGGCGCGTCCCCGTCGTCGCCCTGCGTGTCCAACAACTTCCCCGGTTGGGGCAGCAAGTTGCAGCAGCGCAAGGACGCGGCAGCGGCGGTGGGGGCCACACCCGACCACACCATCACGGACCAACTGCACGAGGAGATCCTGGAGTACAGCGAGCACACGAAGGCGACGGTGGAGGGCATGGCGGTGCATATTGAGGAGATGATCGCGAATGTCCGCGCTTGTGTGTTGTCGCTCTGGCCCAAGTCCACGGTGGAGACCTTCGGGTCGTACTCGACTGGCATCTGGCTGCCTAGCAGTGACGTGGACCTCGTTATCCTGGACGTCGTGGAGGTGAACGATACCAAGCTGACGGTCAAGAATCTGCGACGACTGGCGCAAGATCTGGAGAAGAAAGCGTGGGTGGAGTCACTGCTGGTGTTAGAGACAGCCAAAGTGCCAGTACTGAAGCTTGTGAGTGCCGAGACGTCCGTGCCAATCGACATCACCTTCGAGTCGGCTGCCACGCACAGCGGGCTGCTGGCGCGCGACCTTATCAAGCGCTACGCTGAGAGCATGCCTGAGCTCTATCCGCTGGCCATCGTGTTCAAGCAACTGCTGCGTGAGCGTGATTTGAACGACGCCTATACCGGCGGACTCAGCTCGTACTCGGTTGTTCTCATGATCATCCACTTCTCGCAGCTCTGGCGTAACGGCGCGCTCTGCTTTGAAGCGGCTTCCATCTACGCTTCGGGTTCGCTGCCGCCAGCGCCATCTACGCTCGCAGCAAAGGCTCAGAAGGCAGCTAATGAAGCTGTTGCTGCCGCCTCGGAGACTACCAAAGCAGGCTCTTCCGGTGCGTCCAAGCCGACGGTGTCGACTTCTACTCCGACGTCGTCGTACGCGTCTGTGGTAGCCCGTGCCAAGGCTGCGAAGCAGTCGGTTGGATCTACTACGGACGGAGACAAACCCTCGAGTCCGGAACCTTCACAACCCAAGTTCAGCTACGCGGCGGTGGCTGCTGGCATCGCCAAGGTGTCGGAGAAGGAGAAGCCTGCAGCGCCGCCTTCCAGTTACGCTGCAGCCGTGTCAGCGCCAGCATGCTCGTCTTCCTCGGCGGTGAAGCTCATGAAGCCCAAGACAACGACGAAAGCGAGTGGGTTGGCGCGCCAACTGGACGCCATCAGCGTCTCGAGCAGCAATGCGGACACAGAGGACTCGAGTTCATCCTGCAGCCACACTTCAGCCGTGGACAGCGACGATGAGACGGGCAAGGCGACGCCACAGTCGCCGCCACAGACGCCACCTGTGTCGCTGGGCGAGCACACGCTGCTGATCCTCGAGTTCTTCGGCATTCTGTTCGACTACCGCAAGAACGGCTTGTCAGTGCGTGACGGCGGCTACATCTACCGCTTGGCCGAGAACCGACGGTCGCAACTGGGCAAGCCGGCGCTAGTAATCGAGGACCCGATCCATCCGGACCGCAATGTCAGCGCCAGTAGCTTCGCGTTCTCCAAGGTGGTAGCGGTGTTCGAGGACTCGTACTACGCGCTCAAGTACTTCCGCGCGTCCAAGTTCGCGCCTTCAGCCTTGAGTTGCCTGTTGGACACATCAGGGCATACAAGCCGCGGGAAGAGCCACGGCGCGGCGGCGGCATAGCAATTGCCGAGTGTTCCGGGTCGCTGTGTAGTGCAAGACACAAGTGGACGCAGGACCGTGTTGTACAGGATTTGTGAATGACGTGGCCACGAGAGCAAGCGACGTCGACGCCAACGTCGTCGAGCGTGCAGGACAAAGTAGTTAGTAATGTAGTCTAGAGCAGCCAAGAAGCGAGCGAGCAATACAAGAGCAAGTGCGTGGCTTTAGTGGCGTGTCAGCGATCCTCGCTTCTCTCCTCTACCGTCTCGTACCACAGCCACATGATGACATGGACGAGTAAATGGCGTGGTTGTATGTAGACCCAAGTGCTCTCGTCGCTCTCAGCTCCTCGCGTCAAGCAAAGCCTCCATCCAAAATCTATCTGGCCAGCGCGGTGTTTAATGTACGTGCGTCCGGCCGCGACGCACGAAGGCCATGGTGAAGGCAGCGGCGGACGCAGCCAGCAGCGACCAGCCGATGAGCTGCTGGTGCTGGTCCACAAAGTCGTTGGCGCTTTCCAGCCAGGCGTCGAGCGAGCTGCGGGTCGAAGTCTTCACATCTGGAGCGTTCGTTGCCATCCCAAGCTTCTGCAGCTTGCCACGCGGACGCTTGGGCGCCACGGGACTCTTCTTGGAGCCCAGGTCCTCGATATCGCGGTGCTCAGCTGGCGCATTGGCGTCGGGTTTGTTCTTGAGCGCCAACTGGCCGCAAGCGCCGTCGATGTCCGTGCCGTGGTTCTCACGGATAGTAGCCTTGAGGTTGTAGGGCTCACGCAGTACGGCGTGGAAGGCGCGGATGGCTTCGGGGGACGGCGAGTGGAACTGCGCGCCAACGTCCGTCGTGTTGTACGGAATGAGGTTCACGTGGACCGAGCGGTTCTGCAGTAGCTTGCCCAATGTGTGCGCCGTCTCGAGCGAATCGTTCACACCTGCCAGCATGCAGTACTCCACCATCACCAGGCGGTCCTTCCTGCTCCAACAAGCACAGAGGAAAAGAGAGGTTAAGAGCCCCTTCTGGACAAGACAGAGCCGAGTAGTGAGCGTGGAAGAGATGGCAGTGGACGTACTTGAGCGAGAGGTGGTCGTCAATGGCCGCCATGAGCTTGTCCAGCGGGTAAGCTGTGGAAGTGGGCACGATCTCGGCGCGTAGCTCCTGCGTGGGCGCGTGCAGAGAGAGTGCAAGACGCACGAGCGGCGCGTCGCGCGAGAGCTGACGGATGCGGTGGATAACGCCCACGGTGGAGAGCGTGATGTGCCGCGGCGCGAGGCCGAAGATGGCCGTCATGGCGCGGATGGTGGCCAGCACGGCGTCGTAGTTGTTGAGCGGCTCGCCCATGCCCATGAAGACCACGTTGCGGATGGGCGCCACCTTGTTGGCGTGCGCCAGCTGCTCCAGGATCTCGCCGCTGCAGAGGTCGGCGATGATGCCCAGCGTGCCTGTAGCACAGAATGTGCAGCCCATCTGACAGCCCACTTGTGAGCTCACGCAGAGCGTGTTGCGGCCCTTGTGGCGCATGACCACGGCCTCGATCTCGTGTCCGTCCTGCAGACGCAGCAGCAGCTTCACCGTGCCGTCCTGCGAGCGCTGCTCCTTCGTCACGCTGCTCGTGAAGTGCGCGAAGTGCTCGTCCAGCAGCGCCAGCAGCCTCTTGGGCACGTTCGGGATGTCGGCGAAGGATGCCGACGGCTGCTGTGCCAGGAACCGCCAGATTGACAGCGCGTGGACCTCCTTGAAGCCATGCTCGCGCAGGAAGGCTGGGAGGGCCACCTGGTCGAACACGGGCAGCGGAGACAGCGTGCGCTTCTTGACCATGGTGCCCCACTTCCTCTTCCTCTGCTCCAATGCCCAATGCCTTGGCCAGTCGTCCTGGAGC
>JAADYK010000618.1:0-16532 GCA_023338225.1 Halophytophthora batemanensis
AGCGATCTCTCTCTCTCTCTCGAAGTTTTGGGATCTCAGACGATTAGCTAGCCAGATCTCATTCAATTCCGTTTCCTTCTGCAAACTCTCTGGTAAACCGTTCTCTTTGTTCTAGCGAAGCCTGAGGCGACCTCCTGTTTTTGCACTCTTCTTCAACAGCTCGCACGTACACACTGCAGAAGCAGACTTTTCACCAAGCCTGTTTCGGATTCTACGTGTGCCTGAAACAACACAGTACTATAAAATCACACTTCAGGTTGATTAAGCTCTTAATTGACTTGGGCCAGTACAGTTGCTCAGCGTTGTTACCAGTACTGAAAGTTGGGTGGGGCAATTTTGATCTAGTCTTCGTGTTCATCAGAACGGTGGGTGATTCGGTAGATCAACATGCCTGGTGTACTGTAAATCACCGCCGCAAGACTCGCTGTGACAAGTGAAGATCGAGTAGCCGAATGGGTTCGGAGCCTGGGTGTTCGAGTAGCGGCCGGGCAACCTGGTGGCGAGGGCATCAGGAGAGACAGCTGGAGACGCATACGACGGGCAAGGATGACAGTGGGGACTGGAGGTGCGGGCGCCAACAAGGGACGGCTGGTGGCTCAGTGGTAGCAGCCATACTTTGTGGCAGGGTACCCAGTGTCAGTTGCAGTTGGGGAAGATCGCAGGCAGGAAGACACGACGGCCGAGCAATAGGTCGCGAGCGATAGCGGCTAGGCGACATCATGGTGGCCCAAGGGGCGCAGGAGAGATGACACAGTGACGACAACCAAGGACGAAGTACTGAAGTTGCTGGGCGACGACCCGGATGGCAGCTGAGGCGAGCGAGCGGTCAGTAGATCGCAGAGAAGGAAGGCCGCACAGGAGCTAGCGTGCGGCCTATGCATAGGTAGTGTGAAATTGGCAGTAGCCAAGAGAAGCAAGTGCTAACAGCTAAGGCGGTCATTCGCCTGAACAAGACACCAGTGGGGTAACGCAGCAAAGAGGGAGTCCGGATACCAAGAACGTATCGGGTCTGTGTGGAGGTGCTCGTACGGCCTGTTCTGCGGTAACCAGGCCGGAACGGGCTGTGCGGCGTACCCGCTGCTCCGGTGGGTGCAGTCTCTAGGCGCCTGCGTGTTGAGTGTTTGTGAACGAGAAGGGGGTGTCAGAGTGTGGTGGTATTGTGCGTGTGAGTGAGTGCGCTTGGAGATTGCACTGGTACCAACCAGCTGGGCTCTGTGACGACAGTAAACAGTTGGGTGAGTGGACAACAGAGGACACACAGATTGCCAGGAGCGGCTACTATAGTTTGCAGTTGCAAATGCCGTAGTTCCGTGTGATTGTTGTCGACGAGATAAAGTGCAAAGTGAACATAACATTTAGCTATCGACACTGTCCTACTTCTTTCCGTGCCATTCCTGCGATCCTTTGGAAGTCAGTTCTTGTGTACTACTGGAGAGTCTTGTGAGTCTGGAAGCTGTGATCCGGAAGTGTTTTCAGACGATTGTCGCTAGGAGCGGCCTCTAGATGGGGGCGTTCATCTGGAGTGATACTGCACTACTTTTACTATACAGCCTTTCTTTCCTGTATGCATCAGCTAAGCGAGCCTACGTTCCGACACAAGGTGGTGGCACGGATTACCATCCATGAACATCGAAATGCTCCCCCTGCCAGCTCACATGGTTGGGTTTGACCCCACCTCCTGTTGCTACCTTGTTGCTGAAGACTCTCACGCAAACGCTGCACTTGCCCTCCACAATTGACAAGTCCTTTTCTTGTCGCCAGAGCCTCGAGCCTTCAACGGAAGTCCGAACTCACCGTAATGTCGCATGAAAGTTCACGCACCTTCAGACGACCTTCGCATCGCCGTCTGAGTTGAACCCACGGGCCAAAGTCCTGATTTTTTCTCCAAAGTACGAGTTTCTAGCCAATCAGAACGTTCCACCAGACAAGGTTTGAATAAAACTCACACTGTTCGAGAGTGGCGGTGCAAGGCTTTATTTATTTATTTATTCTTAAAGTCTTGCTGTTTCTTCAAGATGGGGGATTGAGCAACGAGAAGGAAGAGACCAAGAGCTTCCTCGCCGCTCAAGTGTTCCTGATCACTACCGCCATGCACGCCGCCGGATATGGAGTTGCGCCGCCGCCACACGCGCATGGCAGGCCGCGCGGGCCGACGTCGTCCGTGGAGCTGTCGCTGAGTGCCAAGAATCTCAAAGACCAGGACGTGGTATCCAAATCGGATCCCTTCGCCGTGCTCTTCCTCCGCAGTGCGTTCACCTCGCACGCGTGGTTCGTGCCTCTGCTGCATGCACAGCAAAGGACTGATCAACTGTATACTTGTATGCATGCGCTCTGACGGGTAGGTGGCGGCAGCTGGACGAAGCTGGGCCAGACGGAGTCACTCAAGGATGATCTGAGCCCCAAATGGACTAAACTCTTCCTCGTGGACTACTACTTCGAGGTGCAGCAGCAGCTCAAGGTAGAGGTCTACGACCAAGACAGCGACAAGGCCAGCAAGCTCAAAGAGCAGGACTTCATCGGCCGTGCCGAGTTCACGCTGGGCCAGCTCATGGGCGCGCCGGGTCAGAGCGGTTCCTTCCTGCTCACCAAGGACAAGCACTCAAGCAAGCACCGCGGCTCGTTGCTGGTCAAGGCTGAGGAGGCCAAGGCGTCCAGCGAAGCGATCAAGCTACGCTTCGCCGCCTCTGGGCTGGCCAACATGGACGGCTTGTTCGGCAAGAGCGACCCCTTCCTGGTAATCAGCCGGCTGCGCGAGGACAACAGTTCCTGGACGCAGGTGCACAAGACGGAGACCATCGACAACGACCTGAACCCCAAATGGAAATGCTTCGACTTGCCACTGCAGCAGCTCTGCAATGGCGATTATCATCGCGGCCTGAGTCTGCAGATCTTTGACGAGGACCGCGCCGGGAAATCGGAGCTCATCGGTCAAGTGAACACCACACTGGAAGAGCTGCTGGCCAAACGTGGCAGCAACTTTGTGCTGCACAATGAGAAGCTGCAGAAGAAGAAAGGCAAGAAGTACACGAACGCCGGGCTACTCGTGGCTTCCGAGGCCGAGATCTACCACGAGCACTCCTTCATCGACTACCGTACGTGCTGGAACGAGAGCAAAGCACTGCTAGAATGCGATGCAGTCGTCGATTGGAGACACTAACCGCGTGCTATATGCTTTATGTGGTGAGAGCACAGTGCGTGGCGGTTTGGAGATGAATCTGGTGATCGGTATCGACTATACAGCGTCCAACGGCGCTCCTAACGACCCTCGCAGGTGAGTTTTTTCTCCTCCATCGAGCCTGCCACGTGTCCTGCATGACACCTCTAATCGTGCGCTGTTGCATGGGGTTCAACGTTGTCTTCTTGCATGTTCAGCCTCCACTTCATCAACCCCCATGGGCCCAACCAGTATCAGCACGCCATATCGGCGACGGTCTCCATTCTACAGGAGTACGACTCGGACAAAAAGTTCCCCGTGTACGGCTTTGGCGGCATCCCTCCCGGAGCGTACAGTGTGGACCACTGCTTCCCATTGAACTTGAACCCGTCGAACCCGGAGGTGGTGGGTTCTGAGGGCGTGCTCCAACTCTATACATCTTCTCTGGGCCACATTCGGCTCCACGGCCCCACCTGTTTCGCGCCGTACGTCTCACCCCAGTCAATGCTTCATTGTGCTGCACCTGAACTCGCTGTTGTGTTCACTTCGTGATGCTTACTTGTATGTGCTGTGCTGCACACATCTTTGCTGAACAGGATCATCCACCAGACGATGCAGATCGCGGCGCAGATGAGCGATCCACACAAGCAAAAATACTTTGTGCTGCTGATTATCACGGGTGGGAACCGACGAGACAATCGCCCAAGTGTACCCGATAGCGCCATTGTTGTGTGCTAGTGCTGACACTAACGTTGTTGGCGTTCCTGTGCTCCAGATGGTGCGATTATGGACATGCCGGCGACCATCGACGCTCTGGTCGAGGCGTCTCACAACTCTCCGCTCTCGATCGTGATCATCGGCGTCGGCCCGGCCGACTTCTCTTCAATGGACGCGTTGGACGGAGACGGCAAGAAGCTCCGCAGCAGCAACGGTCAAAAGGCCCCGCGTGACATGTACGTGCTTTCCTAGGCACTATTGTATTTGGCGTGACTGCTGGTCCTGTTGCGATGTGCTTTTGTGATAATGGCTTGTCTTCTGTTGTCCCGTTCTAGTGTACAGTTCGTGCCGTACAGCCGCTTCGCTGGGTACCCCGACGCGCTCACGAGGGAGACGCTGGCGGAGATTCCGAAGCAGCTGTGCCAGTACATGAAGGTACGAGGTATCGTACCCAACCCGTCGCTACCGCCAACCTACCAAACGTTCGAGGCAACCACGGTCACGACGGAGACGACGACGACGCAGGCTCCCGCTCCCGCTGCGCCCGCGGAAGTTCAGCACACTCCTCCTACCCAGCCAAGCTCCAGTCACACGCAACAACCGACTGCTGGCTACCCTCAGCAGCCTGGGCACCAAGCTCCAGGGCAGTACGGCCAGCCAGGCCAGTACACGCCGCAGGGCTACGGAGCACCCCCACCTCAAGGCTACCCGCAGCAAGGCTACCCGCAGCAGGGCTACCCGCAGCAGGGCTACCCGCAGCAAGGCTACCCGCAGCAGGGCTACCCGCAGCAAGGCTACCCGCAGCAGGGCTACCCGCAGCAAGGCTATCCGCAACAGGGCTACCCGCAGCAGGGCTACCCGCAGCAAGGCTATCCGCAACAGGGCTATCCGCCGCAAGGCTATCCCCCGCAAGGTTACGGCCACCAGCCTCCACCTGCGGCTCCAGGATACCCTGGTGCGAGTCATGGAAGCTCTGGTTCCAAGGCTCAGCCGGGATATCCGGGATATCGTGGCTCATGATGAAACCAGAGAGGTGACTCTACGCTCCGGAAGGTGCTGAGTGGTTCACAGTCGACTTGCCGCACGAGGTGAAGTTGGTGCTTTTCTTTTCTTTTTTGTCTTCTCCTGCCACTTGCTGAATTCAGAATGCAGTCCATTTTGACCGTCTGACCCACATCTGCTCCTATTGTAGCACTAGCTAACGAGGATGGATACGTCAGAGGAACTGCTTCAGGAGTTGCCTCTTGTATCGCCAGGCCTCTGACTTGGACGATGCCAGCTGATCGTGCAGCTTCTTGATCTCTTGCTGCAGGGATTGCATGGCTTCGCTGTCGTCTCCAGGGTTGCTGGTCTTGTGTTTAGGTTCATCCGATGTAGTAGACGTTTTGAACCTCCACCGATAAAAGCGACGCGCTGTCCGCTTCATCTGTCGAGCCAAGAAGCGAGTGTTAGCGGAGACAAGATCATGTCAAGCCGAAAAGACAGAAAAGACGTACCATGCTCTGTTGGAAGACGTGGGCCATGCGCTCGACGGCTAGCATCCGGTTCCAGCACGACAGTGCCTGCTTCTGGAACGTGTGTGCTTGGAGCTGGCGCGTCTGCATCTTCCATTCAGTGAAGGACGCCAACTTCTTCCGAGCGCAGAGATGCAATGCTACGCGATGCATGTGCAGCACTGCGTTAAGTCGCAGCATCCGGACGGTGGTGGTCTGGAGCTTCCAGCGGCAGAAAAACTCCTTGGACGCTTGCTGCAGCTTGGCTCGCCGGATCAGCAACGTCTTCTTGAGCGCTTCAAAGCGACGAGAACGCACCTGATCCAGCTGCATCCGCACCAGTACTTCGTCCAGCGTGCCCACGGAGAAATCGCTGTCGTCGTAGCTGCTACCAGAGACTCCAGCGTCCAACTCGGCTTGAGCTTGCAAGCTCGAGACGCGCTCATCGATCATCGGGCGCTGCAGCGCCTGCTTCATCTCGAGACGGACGCTGTAGCGGTCTTCTTCCAGCGCATGCTCCTTTTCCTTGGCACGCACAGCTTCTTCGTGCTGCCACTGACTGATGCGACTATCGCACTCGCTCTGCATGCGCTCCACGATCACCGAGTAATCTGCCTGTGCGTCTCGCAAAGCCAGCGACACTGCCAGTTTCTGACGCTCTTCGGCCTGCTCCTCCACGAGCTCCAGTCGCTGACGTAGCAGTTCCATGTCGCGCTTGTACTTTTCAATGCGCTCGTTAACTGCGTGGCTACCACAGTGGAAGACGTTGGGCGTTATTAAAGCCGACGAAGACTGTTCGATCTTCGAGGAGTTCCTGCTAGAAGTTGCTTCACGAGGCAGAAGCTGCTGGCTGGAGACTTCGGCCCTCGCTGCCTGTAGAGAGCTGAGCTGGAAGACAGCACTCTCCCGCGCACGCTCTGCGTCCTCGTATCGGGTCTGGGCCTCCTCCAGCAAAGCTACGAGCGACGCCATGCGCTCGCGTTCGCTCGTCTGCAGCGCCAACACCACGTCTTTCTCCCTTCGGAAGGTGTCGCTAGCGTCCATGGCATTCTTCACAGATGCCTCCAGTACTTCAATTCGCCGCTGAGAGGCCTGTAGCTGCGCATTCTGGCTCGCGTCTCGCTTCCGCAGCACATGCAGTTCGTCCTCCAGTTCACGCTTGTCCTTCTCCAGTCGCTGCACGTACTTGGGTAGCTCAGAGCCTCGGTCTATTGCTACCGACTCATCCTCGTTCGAGTCGCTGTCATCGTCGTAGATGAAGCTATCGGTGTCGTCTTCTTCGAGGAACGGGACACTCCCCAGCCGCACACGCGACGCCTTCAAGGACTCCTTGTTCATACTGAGCTCACGGGTGGCCGTACTCATGCACACAGCGATAGTCAATCTTCTCCCACCTTGGCACCGACTGGCAGGCTTCACGGTCACTTCACTGCTTCAGGACCGTCGACGCCGAGATCGTTTCGAAACGGCCTCGTGTTCGCTTGGTGACACGTTCAACCTCGTCTACGCCGCAAATGGCTCGTGGGTTCCCCACAATAGCCGCCTTGAGGCTCTGGAACGCCAAATGGCCGCGTCTGAGCTGAAAGTAAGCTCTATGACAACGGAAATGGACGGCTCCAGCTTTGTCTCGAGTCGTCGAGAGATGGTGTACCCCAGGTCTCTCGAAAATAACCCTCCGCGTGCGACTTGAAGCAATCAATGATCGCTGAAATGCATAAAAACAGAGACAGGAGGCAGGCTGAGCAGCCAGGAATGGACCAGGCCGCTAGACAAGACGTAGATCCAGCACCTTACCCGTGTTATTGCTGGAATCGCCGGTCTCACCCTGGATCCACATTTACCCGAGCCTTGTTTCTCTCGGTCGAGTTTAGCTCCTTGCAAGCAGGACAAGCGGGTATCAGCACTCGTCGGAGCTGTAGTGTCGGGGGTGGTCAGATGCCGAGGAAATGAGCCTTCAAGTAGCGTGCTGGGGGCCCCTTCCCCCTCTTCAGCTTTCACCAGTTTGCAGTTCGACTCTCACTTCTCGAAAAGGAGATCTGCCGTCACTAGATTGAGGACAGAGTCCACACGCTTTGACTGCTTCGGAGTCCGGCGTACCCCTCGTATCTGCGCCTTTGAGTACGCAGTCATGGGCTGCATCAACTCCGTCCCCACCAAGCCAGGCGAGGCCTTCGACCCCGTGATCACCACCGATGACGCCGTCGGTACGTGAATAGGAAGGGATGCGTACTTATTTCATGCTGCGAACACCCTTCGTAGTGCAGCACGATTGACATACACTGCCCCCTTGCTCCTGACGGTGTCTAGAGCGTAAGATGAGCGTCATTATGCGCGAGAAGCGTAAGGCTCGACAGCGCCGCGGCGACATCTTCGGCGAGAGTGTCCAGTTCGACGCACCTCTCGAGACTTCGAGCGTAGCCAAGTCGGCTGAGTCCACGGAGATCATCCTGCAGGCGCTGCTGAGCAACTTCCTCTTCTACACTATCGGGCGCAGCGACATGGACGCCATCGCGCAGTTCATGGTCGAGAAGCTCGCCAACGCCGGCGACGTGATCATCACGGAGGGCGATACAGGCGACTTTTTCTACGTCGTCGAGACGGGCTCCTTCTCCGTCAAGGTGCAAGGTACGGTCGTGAACACCGCGCAGCGTGGAGCCACGTTCGGCGAGCTGGCGCTCGTGTACAACTGCCCGCGCACCGCCACAGTAACGTGTTGTCAGGCTGGCCGGCTCTGGGCGCTCGATCGCGTCACCTTCCGTCGGCTCGTAGCTCGCATCCAAAGCGACCAGCTCACGGAATGCAAGAACGCTCTGCGCAAGGTGGAGCTGTTGCATCCGCTCACAGAGATGCAGCTAGGCCAACTGGCCGAGGCAGCGCAGCTCGTCAAGTTCGCCAAAGGCGAGCGGATCATCAAGAAGGGCGAGCGTGGCAACGTACTCTACATTATCAAGAGCGGCGCGGTGTTGTGCACAGACGCGATGGACAACCCGGACATGACTGCACTGCGACTCACGGAAAACGACTACTTTGGCGAGCGCGCACTGTTGATGCACGAGCCCCGCGCTGCGAATGTGACGGCAGACACGGATGTGGCGCTCATTGCGCTGGACCGCCAAGCCTTCGACGATCTGTTGGGCAGTCTGCACGAGGTCATTGACCACAACATGAGCATGCGCGTGCTGCAATCCATCCCGCTGCTCAAGCACCTGTCGTCATCCGAGAAGAACACACTCTTCACGGCACTGGTGCCCGTGTCGTTCGCCGACGGTGAGTTCGTCATCCGTGAAGGTGACCAAGGCACCACCTTCTACATCATCAAGAGCGGCTCCGCGCACGTCAGAAAGATGGTGTGTGGTTCCCATGCAGACCCGAGTGAGATGGAGAAACGCCAGATCGCCACACTCTCCTCCGGGAATTTCTTCGGCGAGATGTCGTTGCTGCGTGGCGAGCCTCGACAAGCGGATGTGGTAGCAAATGGGTCACTGGAGTGTCTCTCTCTGGAGCAGGCCAAGTTCGTGGAGCTCCTGGGACCAGTACAAGACGTTCTGAATCGCGAGGTTGAGGAGCGCAAGAACCAGGCCAAGAGGTTGGCAGAGCAGCTCATCAGTCTGGATGACCTGGAGATCCTGCGGACGCTCGGGTCCGGCACCTTCGGACGTGTGAAGCTGGTGCGACACAAAACCACGGGCGCGGCCTACGCGCTCAAGGTGCTCAGCAAGGCGTGCGTGGTGTCGTACAAGCAGCAGAAGAACGTCATCAACGAAAGGATGGTCATGGCACAGTGCGACCACCCCTTCATCCTCAAGCTCCACCAGACGTACAAGGACGCCACGCGCCTCTACCTGCTCATTGAGTTCGTGCAGGGTGGTGAGCTCTTCACATACTTGCACTGCACGCCCACGTCGCCCGGTCGCCTGCCGAACAACCACGCGCGCTTCTACGCCAGCCATGTGCTCATGGCGCTCGAGTATCTGCACGAGCGTAGTATTGTCTACCGCGATCTCAAGCCTGAGAACCTGCTGATCGACCCACAAGGCTACCTCAAAGTCGTGGACTTCGGCTTCGCCAAGGTTGTGGATGACCGGACATACACGTTGTGTGGTACGCCGGAGTACTTGGCTCCGGAACTTGTACTGGGTAAAGGTCACAACCGCGGAGTGGACTACTGGGCGCTCGGAGTCCTCATCTACGAGATGGTGGTCGGCCACTCGCCCTTTGCAGGCGTCGGACAGCCAGACCAGATGCAAATCTGCCGCAATATTGTCAAGGAGAACCTGCAGTTCCCCACGTGGGTGCACGCGAGCTGTCGGGACCTCATCTCTAAGTTGCTGGAGCGAGACCTCACCAAGCGACTAGGACTCACACACGGCGGTGCACGTGCCATCCGCTCGCACGAGTGGTTCTCGACCCTCAATTGGGACGCCATGCTGCAGAAGAAGGAGAAGGCGCCGTACAGACCCAAGCTCGCGAATCCACTGGACGCATCCAAGTTCGACGACGTCCAGGACAAGGACGACTTTGCGGGCGAGTACGAGGACGACGGGACCGGTTGGGACAAGAACTTCTAGCTTTCGGCCTTCTGCCGCGCTAAAGTAGAGCATATAAGTGGCAGTAGGAAGAAGGAAGAGAGACACACAGGAGCAGGCGAGATAGAGGTGAAATAGTCGTGTATAGAGGTGAAACAAGCCGCAGAAAGGGAGCACTCCGTCTCAGTTCTTCTTCTTCTTGGCGCGGACCTTCTTCTTGGTAGATTTCTTCATGGACAGCGGGTTGGGGCCCTTCGCACGCTTCTTCTTTAGCCGCTGCTGCTGCTGCGCAAAGGTCTCGGTGTCCTCGCTGCCCTCCATCTGGTCCAATTTGCGCTTCTCGTTCACGTCCAGCTTGGACATCTTGGCTTTCTCCTCCTGCCGCACAATAGCCAGCGTGGCGCGAGAGATCTCCTCAAACACCAGCACCGAGCGGTTCAAATACAGCAGTGGCACGCCAGGCACGGAGCGCAGCGCCTTACGGAGCTCCACCTCCTGCGTGCACACGACGAACTTGCGCTCGTTGCGCTCGCCCACAATAGCCTGGATGACCTGGGAGACGTCCACGGGCGGCTCCTCTTCGCCCTTTTTGGCGTTCATGTTGCTCTCGTCGTAGGCTTCCGCCACCTGGAAGGTCTTGGCGATCTCGAAGGCCTCACGCGTGGCCTCGCCCAGCATCTCCAACTCCTCCAGCGCCGCACGCGGCACGAAGAACTCGCACTCGTGCGGTTTCACCTGCAGATACTTGGGCACGCGCTCGTGGATGTCCACCTTCATCTGCACGCACATGGCGATAAAGTTGCCATCCAGCAGAACCTACGCCAGTCGCCGCAAGACAAGCACAGAGCCAGCCGGCATTAAAGTCAGTCTTGCCATTTTCGCATGCAGAGAAGCATCTCCAGCTCTGGAGACGCGCCGAGATGGCCAGTCGCGTGGAAGGATGCACCTTGTACGGCGCCTTGATGCCGCACAGGAAGTGGAACTGGCGCAGCGCCTTGCGGATGCCCTTGGCGCGCAGATACCGCATCTCGTCGTCGGCCTCTCCGCTTCCTGCCACTCAATGCTGCCCTGAGTCCGAGTCAGCGACTGACGGACTGTGGGCATTGGACGAGTGGTCGCCACCAGAAACACTGCGTGCGGATTGGTTGACATACGCCACAAAAGTACGAACGATTGGACAAAATGGAGTGGGGCACTTTGGCTATCATCATGAGGAGGCGCAGAGCAACCCAGATCAAGATGAAGCTGACGACGGCAAGAAGCGCCGGAGTCTTACGGGCAGCTCCAGAGGCGTCAAAGGCAGGTTATCTGCACCAGCACGTGCATGTTGTGCTCGCTGTTTCAGCTTGTGGGGGTATGGAGCTTGCTACGTGGTTGGAGGTTGCTACCCCGCCACCCTGTCCTCGTCCGTGATCCAGGCTGGCCCACTCCGCTATCGCCTTCAGCACTCTCGGCAGCGGCGCAGCTACAAGGACCCAAGGCACTGCCGCAAAGCTCCGCCCCGGAGAGCGTGTAGTTGTCACCGCGCGTCATGCGGATCCACTGGCGCAAAGCTGCGGAAGTACGCTGCATGGCATCCCGACTAAGGCCATCGCGGCGCATTCTGCAATGCCAGGTTGCTAGTTGCGTGCTGTCGATTCCGCCAGAGCAGTCGGACTGACGGGGCGCTGCAGCTATTACTCCGGCCATTTCCACCGCTGCATTACAGGCCAGTCGCGCCGCCTCAAGTCAAGCGTGACTGCATAGGGCATCCCAGCACACATCAGCAACCACGCAGGAGATTCCGCAGCTGGGGCTCGAACTGGTGGTCTCCGCTGGTGCCCGTGTTTGCGAATCTCTCGTGTCGAGAGGTGATCTGGCTCCCGGAACAGGTCCACTCCAGTGTCCACGTCGAGCCACGCTTTCTCGTATTACAACGCCCATACTGGAGCCGATTCGAGGCCGATTCGAGGCCGCCTTGGGCCCCGTTTGCCTGCACTTAACTGCGTGCAGCCTGAATCCGTCACCGGCAAGGGACACGTGCGGACGGAGCAGCGAGACCAGTTCTGGCAGCAAGCGCATCAAGTCAGCCTCGCTCCCTCGCGTGTCCGTGATACAGCAGGCTTCAGCCGTCTGCCGGCTAGCTGAGGAGGATGCGATGACACTCCGGAGGAACAGCTGAGCGAACTGGTTGCTTGGCCGCAGGAGTATGTCGTCGAGGCGCAGTAGGAAGAGAGTCCTCGGCTTTTGCCGGCAAGCCGCATCTTGGCTATCTTTTCTCGCCACACGTATTAGATTGAACAGGTCTTTAAACGGAGGCAGGCGCTCATGCATCCATGCGACCGCCTTTCTCGGGGCAAAATATCCATTCCTAGGGGTAATGGCGACCCCGGAGATTCAAAAGGGCCCTTACGTGGGAAGTTGATTTGAGGAGACCGTCCATCGCATCCAGCTGCCAGCAGTCTTCGTGCATGTGGCGACCGGCTCATTCCTCATTCGTGGATTGCTGGCTCACGCATGCGCGCCCAGTGGCCTCCTCTGCGCCCGCTACCCACAGCAGCAGCAGCCAAGCGCGCGCCGCTTCATGATTCCTGGACGTCGGGCGCCATGGACCGCGACTCGGCGCTGCCGTCCCACTCGCGCGCCAGCGAGCAGCACTTCTTCAGCAGCAGCAGCGGCGGCTTAGACGACGACTTTGCCATCCTCTCCAATGAGTCTCGACTTAGCATGGACGCCGTAGAGCCACCATGCGAGGCGCACCACAACCGCCAGCTGCCCTTCTTCCCAGTGCAGCGTGACAGGTGCGTTCCTCCCTCTGCGTCGGCCCTGCTACGTGTTCATGAGAGCGCCGGAGGACTGACAATTCCCGGCTGACGGGGTGTGCTTGCTGTGCTCAGTCTAATGCTGGACAACGACGACTTTGAGTCCATCTCGTATCTGTCGCGGCCACGGAAGCCGCGACGCCAGGAGACACAAGTCGAGCTCTCGCAGCTCCGCATCATGAGCACAGCCGCCGTCACGGCCGTGGGCTTCTTTTGCGTACGTGCCCGTCCCTGCGTCTCGCGCGGTAACATGTGCGCCGACTGATGTCGCTCACATCTTCCTCTTTGCTCGTTGCGTCTTCAGGTCTGTGGCGGCCCCCTTGGCCCCGAGACGATCATCGCAGACGACCCCGTGACTGGCACGCTGGGCGTCGTGCTCTTCCCATTACTCTGCAGTGGACCCATGGCCTACATCATCGCAGAGCTCTGCTCAGCCCAGCCTGAAGATGGAGGCTACATCATCTGGGTGCTGAGTGCGTTCGGGCCAACGGCCGCGTTCCAAGCGGCTTTCTGGGGCTGGGTCTCGGACGTCTTTGGCCGTGTATACCGCATCGCGCTGGCCTACAACTTTCTCGCGAGTTCACTGGGATTCTCGCTCGATGAAGCTGGCTCTTTCTGCGTCAAAGCTGCAATGGCAGTAGTGCTCACGATCCCCAGTCTGCTGGGCACGCGGGTGTTCTCATGGACGGCGCTGGGGCTGCTACTGGTGGGAGTGCTGCTTCCTTATGTGCTGCTTACTATCTGGGGCTACACGCACGAGACGTTCACCAGTACGGGCATCGAAACGTCCTCTGGTGCTGCGACGGACTGGATTGAGCTCGCCAACACGCTTTACTGGAGTTACGATGGCTTCCACCTCATCTCGACCTTCGGCGGGTGCGTGCTCAACCCAGCGCGCACGTTCCCGCACGCCATCTACTCCACCTACTTGCTCGTGTTCATGCTCTACCTGCTGCCCATGCTGGCGTCCTACACAGCCACACGGAAGGGCTGGTTGGAACGCGACGATTGGTCTTTCCCGTCCCTGGCGAGCACCATTGGCGGGCCATTCCTGCACGGCGTCATCGTCTTCTCTTCGATCGTGGGGCTGCTTGCCATGTACACTGTGCGCGTCTTCTGTGACGGCCACCAGCTCAGTGGTGCGGCCGAAGTGGCCTTGATCCCGGGTGTCTTTCGAAGGTACGAGTAGCTCTCCTCCATGCGTGGAAGTTCGAGTCAGGCTTATCGTCTCACACGTTGATCTGTGTCTCGTGGTGGGTTGTAGGCGCAACCAGAGGTTCGGGAGTCCACACATGTCCATCTTCACCAGTCTTGTGGCCGTGGTGGCTGTTACAGCCTGCAAGTTCGATCTACTGCTACCTCTGGCCAACAGCTTCTCGGCCTTCGTGCAGCTCTCCATTCTCGTGACGGCGCTCAAGCTGCGGCGGTCACTCCCGTACATGCCACGCCCTGCCAAAGGTCAGTCGGTTCTCTGCAAGGACGAAGCTATCCTTTCGAGGTTGCTACGAGTCGAGCGCTATTGCTGACGCTGTGAGCTTGTCTTGGGGTTCTCTTCTGCTACAGTTCCTGGCGGCATGCCGCTCCTTCTGCTGTTCTCCGTGGTGCCGGCACTACTGCTGGGCTATTTTGTGGTACATTGCTTCACTGATCCGGTGCGTGCAGCCGTATGCGGTGGGATCCTTGCTCTTGGCGTGATGTTGGGCATCTGGGAGCGCTGCTTCGGTCGGCGGGCTATCAATTATTAGTGTCAGGTAAAGTGTGTGAATGAATGGAGAAAGTAGCTGAGTCAAGGTGCTCTCGATCGCCATGCAGCCTACGGGATGAAGAGCTCTTCAGCCTGACAGTCCCCATCGAGGTGGCTATCTGGTAACGCCTCGATATATGCCTAACTCACCACGAGACACCAAAGCAACCTTCGCAAGCCGTGGCGTGCCGTGGACGTCGCCTACTAGCAGTTGGGACACTCGGGGTCCACTTGACCAGCACGGACTGCCCCAAGCTCGACAACAAGGTCCATTTCTTGTGCCCGCTTGAGCACCACTTCGCCGGGAAGGTGGGTCGTTGCGGGCAGCACCAGTCCATGCAAAGCCTGCCGGAGGTCCTGCTCAGGCGGCGAGGTCATGATGGCGTTTCTGCTGTCCGTGTGCTTCGAGAAGCGCTTCGACTATGCGCGACGTGATGGAGAGCGGCTTCGAGCTGGACGCCTTCCTCCCTGAGCTTCACCTCGCGTTCGAGCTTCAGGGTGCACTACACCCGTACTGGAGTCGCCTCTTCTGTCCTCGGTTGGGCGAGTTTGCTGCAATGTGCGCGCTCAACGAGTAGAAGCGGCGGAGGCTTAGAACATAACTCGAGAGGGCGACGAAGCCATCTCCAGCCTGATCAGCCACACACGTCACACATCCGACGAGCCCCATTCTGGACTCGGTGACAAGTACACTGCGCGCCAAAATAGCTGGAACGCCCGAAAGTGTGCAATAGCTTTGTTGATATTTGGAATTACGCGACGCTATTCGGATATGCTGGTACTGCACGCTCACACTATTGGTGGATACTGCGAAATTCGCGGTATGCCGCCCAATAGGATCGGAGACCGATGTTGGGAAAATGCCACAGACGCTGGAACGCCTCGTGGCGTTGTAGTATACCGGTGCCAAATTGAAGACGAATTCGTTGGTGTCTTACCAACACCAAAAATCACCTAATTGTCTGTGTCAAAACAGTGAAGGACGGCAGTTTAGCTATCTTGAGGGCATGCACCAAGGTTGATTTCCGAGTGCTGAGCACGATGGCCCCCTTGTGACGCCACAAACTCTTTAACAGGAGATCAACAGACGAAGGGGATGCTCATCTGGATAAGAAGCCTTGATTTTGACAGGACCCTACAGATCTACTCGCCTTGCTTTTCTGATTAGGTTGAGCACGGTCGACCACTGCAGTTGGTCCGTCCTTCTCCTCCGTTTTCTGCTCCGTTGCCACTAATTGAAGTATTGCTCGAGCTTGGCAGATACTGGGAGAACCAACCCAGATGCCTTGCTGCCTCATTCATATTTCAATGTCTCTCATGACACATCGGAAATCGGAAAGTCTGCGCTTTTTCTCCGCACTGGACATGTTGTGGTGTCTTAAATCACGGTACGGCGGGCATTGGCAACCTGGATTGCCACACAACCACTGTTCCCACGCTGTTTCCACCGTCGCTTTCGGGAGCTCAAAATCTGGAGGAACGCGGTGAAGGTAGCTATCCCAAATGAACAAAGAGGTTGGAACTTCGGCGGTCGGTGTCACACCAACAATCACAGGGTAGAATGCCCAACTGAGTCTGCAACCATCCTGCCTTGAGCATCGTTGACAACCTGAAGCCGTTGGAGAATTCCCGAGCGTTCTGTGGCTATTGCCATGGCACTTGTTAGCGTCTCAGGCGTAACGTTGTTGCTTTCACCTTAGTCCCGCAGAGCAGAGCTCACGCCATCCACCACCGCAGGATTTATAGTTTGGACCCGAAGAGACAGCGTTTTCAACTCATCAACCTGATTCTGCACTGCCAGCAGCATGCTTGTGTGGGGTGGAAGGCCCGTTGGTCGGATTGGGTCGCTTCCGTTCGCGCGCCAAGACACCACTTTGCTCGAAGCCGATGAACTGCGTCATGATCGGTGATGAAGGTGTTGTCGAACAGTGGACGGTTGCTTGGCAGATTTCCACGAAGGTAGTCGAGGTAGTAAAGAAGTGAGGTGAGCATGAAAGTGCACGATGCCGTCATATTGGGCGGTGCTACAAAATAGCAACAGCGTGTTGCTTCGCGAACGTCATCGTTCACAACTAGGGGAAATGGCGGTAGTGCAGC
>JAADYK010000619.1:0-16500 GCA_023338225.1 Halophytophthora batemanensis
CGACTGCTCCCACCACACTGGTCGATCCCCCATGTAGAGAAGCGCTGGGGAATGAACGAGCGAGTGGGGCGAGGAGGTCTTGTCGCGTGCTTGGGTGTGGAGGCGCAGGAATAGCTCGGCAGTAGCTCGCAGAACTGGGAACGAATGGACAAGAAGCTCGCAACGCGGTAACTCGGGGCTTCTTTGGTATCACGAGCAGCTGGTAGACTAGATCCCATCTTACCTGTGATTGGCCAATTCTGGCCTTGGTGTGAGTGAGTAATCGAGGGCGAGGTGAAACAAAATGATGGCAACTCGTGGGATCTCAGTGGTAGATTGGGAACACCCGAACGGCATTTTGATCAGCGACCATCAAGTATCATGGCGCGGGGCAAGCGCGAGGTGCTGGCGCGCAAGCGACGTCTCCCTGAGGCCAGGAGCAAGGGGATCAACAAGCGCCAGCGCGGAGGCGAAGCACAGACGCAGACGCAGGCGTCCACGAAGCTGTACAGCGCAGAGGACGACGTGCTCGTGCTGGGCGACGGCGACTTTTCCTTCTCGCGCGGGCTCGTCAAGCACCGCGGAGACGGACGCGGCGTGTTCGCTACGTCCTTCGACTCGCAGACTCAAGTGCGCCGCAAGTACCCGAACGCACAGGAATGCATCTCTGCTGTCCGGTCAGCGCACGGGCTGGTCTTCCACGATGTGGACGCCACCAGGCTGCAGCTACTACCGAGTCAAGTGAGTACGGGCCACGGGACGGAGCGCGTGCCCGAGTTTTTCCAGTACATTGTGTTCAACTTCCCGCACAGCGGACAACAGCGCGTGCACATCAACCGCGCCTTGCTGCTAAACTTCTTTGAGAGCGCACGTGGCCGGTTGGCGGCGCGTGGCGAAGCGCATGTGACGCTCAAGACGCGGCCGCCTTACTCCAACTGGTTCATCGAGGAGCAGGCCAAGACGGCGGGCTTTGTGCTCAAGGAGCGGCGCAAACTCAACATCCGGCTCTTCCCGGGCTATCACCACCGCACGACGGATCCGCAAGCCAAGAAGTTCGAGGCGGACCTGTGCGTCACTTACGTCTTCGTGGTGAACCGCGTGAAGGTGCGAACGTCTGCTTGCTAAACGGTTGACTGCATGCTGGAGCTGTGCCTGACTCTTCTTTCCTGGCGTCGTATCTGTGTACCACCTGATGCATCCAGTATCCGTTTCAAGCGAGTCGGGTAGCTATGGATGAAGCGGCCGCTGAGGCCGCGACGTCCCTCGCCGAGCAGCAGCAGAGCGTGGCTGCAGCCATCTTCGACATCTTCCAGCACAAGACCGCTAGTCCAAGTAACGGCAGAGGTGAGGGTCAGCAGGAAGCGGAGACCATCGCAATCGCTCCTGCAGCACGCACCAAGCATGCGACCTCGAACCGAACCACGCCGAAGAAGGAGCAAACTCGAGCGCACGCTACTGCAGCCGTGAGTCGGGGCGTTAGCGTCAAAGCAGCAAGCCCGTGCATGTGGAAGCCGCTGCATCGACTGGCCGCCGGTGCCTTCACGTCTCTGCGGCGTTGAACGCCGAGTGAAGACGCTTGTCAATCCCTTTCGGGCCAATCTGGCAAATATTACTGGCGGTCCTTCTAAACTCGGCATTGTTCACGTCGGGTTCGACGGGTGCGTTTTTGTATGAGAAATGCAAGGGTGGACTGTGAACTTGTCGGGGCGTCCGCCGGAGGACGCCGCTACTTGTTCGTGCGTGGCTAATTCGGCACACACATCTCACTGGGGTTCACTATGCCTCTCTGTCTGATGAATGCAGGCGCTTCGACTCCAGGAGAACGCCAGGGATGGAGCTGCGCACGGCCGTGACGGAGGGCAACGTGGCCAAGCTGCGGCTGCTGCTGGAGGGTGGCGCCAATCTGGACGCCAAGGACGAGGACGAGCGCACGCCATTGCACTGGGCCTGCGCCACGGGTCGCCTTGATGTGGCTGAGCTCCTGCTGAACTCTGCACACGCACGCGTGAACGTTCAGGACGATGCGGGTTGGACGCCGCTCATGAGCGCCGCATCTGCGGGCCACGGCGACGTCGTCAGTCTTCTACTCAGCAAGTACGTGAATCACGATCAGTGTCCTCGCTACGGCGTGTGCGCGTTTGTGGTGGCTGATGCAGACCGACTCACGCGGTTGCTACTGCGCACTTCTTGGCACACAGAGGCGCCGATGCAAACCTTGCCAATGAGAACGGACAGATCGCGCTGCATTACCATCGGGGTAGGCTCAACAGGTCACCTTGTGTCTGTTGGATGCGTACCGCGGTGTGCTGAGCATGCTGAACTCTGCGTTGATGCTTCGTCTCCATGAACAGGCCGACAGGAGATCGCCGAGATGCTGCTGGATTACACACGTGATGTGAACATCGCGGTGCGTTGCATTGCATCTTGGAACGACACTGCGGGTGCACTACGCTAATTGACACTGCGCTGACGATTGTTGCTTGTGATCCAACAACGCTGTCTTCACCGTTAAACACAGGATCACGTGGGGAGCACGCCGCTGACTCGCGCTCTGGGCGGCAAACCGAGCGCAGGTTTGTCGTGTCTTCTGCATAGCTTGGCCAGAGGGCAAAGCGTGCAATCGCCCACTGCTCTTCTTTGCACTTGCTGCAGCATGTTCGGTCCGGATTCTGACGTATGTGTTCGACTGGACGTCTGGACTGTGGTGCTGCTTGCAGAAATCATTGCGCTGCTGCTAGACCACGGCGCGAAAGTGAACACCCGCGACGTTGGAGGTAAGAACCTTCGTACCTCTGTTCGATATCACCCGGCGTTTTCAGATTCTACTCACTGTTGCCTCATGCTGTCGATTCGTGTGCGTGCACGTGCATTGCTGTGATGTCTGGCATTGGCTTTTCATGCCGATTGTAGGCAACTCACCGCTACACTTGGCCATCTTGGAAGGCCACGAGGACATCGCGCGCTTCCTGCTGGAGAACGGAGCCAACCCGAACGCCAAGAACAAGGAGAAACAGCGTTGTGTGGACTTGGCGACGCCCGCTTTCCGGGCCGAGATCGAGGCGCTCGCAGCCAAGAAGAAGGGTGCTGACCACCCGTGAGGTGTGTAAAGGGTCCTCGAAAGTCTCAACGAGAAGCAGCAACGAGATCAAAACGATGACACGCATGGAAGCGAGTTAGCGGCCACCTATATTGGCTACACCGGTCTTTATGAGTCGTCCGCGGAGCTCGGGATTACTCCAAAGCGCGCTCTTTCCTTCGCTCTGGCCTAGTCGTCGACGCCGTCGAGGTCGAGATCCGGTATGTTCACGAGGATGAGGATGGAGGCATGACAGTAGATTTTTCTCCAAGAAGTCTCGATGGCCTCGCTCCACTCCTTCCCGCAGGTCTGACGCATAGCCTGGATGAGCGACTCGCCTAAGGGGTCGAAGTCGTCGGGCTTGACGCCAATCTTGAGGTGTGTGAGGGCCAGATTGAGAACATGCTGCACCAGGTTGTCGGACGAAAGCAGCGACTTCATCCCGCTGCTGATGTGCACGAGCACGCGGCTCTGGATCTGCACGGACGCCTGGAACAGCGGCTTCATGTGCGGGTAGTGCTCGAAAAGAAACTTGTAGAAGTTCTCGTAGAGTAGACCGATCTTGGTGCCTGAGCCAACCTCGTGGTGGGCGTCCGTGTGGATGTTCTCCTTGAAGACGCGCTCCCAGTGAGCAAAAGCTCTGAGGCGGTCTTCATTGTCTGAGGCCTCCGTGAACGGGAAGTGCGGCAAGTAGCGTGTGATGATCCGGCAGTATTTCTTGGAGAACTTGAGTCGTTGTGGCTCGCTGGCACCGGTGCTGGCGCCGCAGCCCATTCTGGGTTATCTGTGTTGTAAGGAAGTGAGACGACACACGTTCGGGAAGGAGTGGTAAGTCTTGCGAGTACTTTGGTTACAAGGTAGGGAGTGGAGAGTTGTTTGAACCACTTTTATCGGACTTCGCCGTGGGATAAGGCCGCTCTGTCATCGAGGACGGCAAGACAAGTTCCATGTGCGACATTGCCAGACTTTACAGCGCATCCAGACGGAAGCCACGCAGTGCCCAGTTCTGGTCAACTTGGCTTGCGATTGCTGGCGAAAATAGTTGGGAGCCTGAGGCCACGAGGCAGTTGAACTACTCCGGGACAGCCCCTGGCCATGTCTTACCCTGACGGGCATTCCATGAGATCCGATAGAGCTAGTGCAGCTCTCAAATGAAGCGCTGTGCTGAAAGATGGCACGCAATGCAGTAGCACGACTCAAGCCGCAGCTCATCGCGCTCAAAGTATCGTTTGAATAAAGTCTGATTGTCCGACGTGTTTCTAGCAGTTTTTTTTTGTTCTACCATGGCTACCTCCTCTGTCGTCTCAGGGATGATTCTCAGTCGTACTAGTCACACTCGCTGGTACGACAGAGTTCTCTTTGAAGGGCATGAGGTGGTTCGAGTGGATGTCCCCGAGATTGGGGCTGCTGCCGGTTATGCGAGCCATCTCATGGGCTTCTTTGATACGCTGGTCCACAGCCCGCTTGTGCGCCTCGAGCAGGATGACGCTGCAGTGCGTGTACAGACGACGCCAGGCATCCTCCACCTCGGGCGTCCAGAGCGGGCCCGAGCACTCCTTCATGGCGAACATGAGAGCGTTGCCCAGCGGGTCATAGTGCTCCATACGCACACTGGAGCGCAGGTGGGTTGTTGTGAGCGCTTCCACCTTCTCGGTCAGGTTCTCGCCCACGAGGACGTTGCGCATGCCGGCGCTGATGTGCACGAGTACCTTGCTGCGCACCATCATGGACGAACGGAAGACGGGCTTGAGCTGCGGTGAGTTGATGTCCAGGTACGAGTAGAAGACGTCGTAGAGCTGTGTGATGCGCGAGTTGTTCTGCGAGTTGCCACTGCGGCGCGAGCTGCTGTTGTTGGAGCGGTTCGTGGTCATCTCGAAGAAGGCCTCGTTCCAGAAAGCGCCCGCAATCTGTCGATGGCCCGCAGTGGACGTATGAGTATAGTGGAAACTGGGCAGGTACTTCTCCGCGAGCTGCACCTGCGTGCGTGTGAACTTGTGCGGCCGAATGTCGTCGAAGGCCGGGAAAACTACGTTGTGGATGCAGCTCATGAAAGCGCCCATGCTGCCAGCCAATGCTGCCACAGCGCGCTTCTGAGTCAAGTGGCTGTTTTATCTGGCACACGACCAGCGCTTTGGAAACGAGCTGGATAACACGATGAGCTTGAGCGAATGGCCCCTCCTGACTCGCTGGCGTCCAAGATAAACAGGACGCGAGCTGCGCGTCTCCGTTCCTCCCTCTCGTTCTATATACCGCACAAAGGCAGACTCCAGCAGTATGGGCGACGTGTTGGCGTGAAAAAACGCGCAATCAAGCTTGCTAATTGCTGGTACGCCCTCTTCACTCATCCTGTTCCTACGGACTTGGCAACTAGCCGCTAGTGGTGTAGCAGAACGCACCCAGTGCGTAATCGAACAGCTCACCCAGCGGTCTCTATTTATACTCCCCTTGCGGCACGTTCATAGGAACGTTAGCGGTGTCAGCGCAGTGTGCGCATGAAGGGGCGCGGGTGTAGCCATCTCGGCGCTCCAAGTCGGCACTACCGGTTTAACCGGTGCAGCGTTCGAGCAGTTGGTGACCAACCGGTTCGCCACCGGTTTACCGTCTTGTGGTCTTCCGTGCCTCCAGTCATCTCGGCCCAGTGGAAGCGACGCAGGCAAAGCAGAGCAGCAGCACCCGCCCATAACCGGCGACGACCAGGAGCACCTCGACGTGGACGTGGGCATGAGCGCTGCCATGGCGAATTCGGAGGTGCCGGCGCAGGCCGGAGCGGGCAGCTACTCGACGCGCTCGGGGCTGTCCAAAAGCTGGCGCACCGTCAAGACGCATGCGGGCGTGTACACTGGCGGCAAAGTGGAACTGTTCGCTGGCGCAGCGGAGGCGGACGCCACCACCGCTTCTCGCACGCGCATGGCCTGCATGCTGCACGACGACGTGGCTCTAGTGGACGCGGTTACGGGCGAGCTGCAGCGCACATTGCAGCAGGACGTGGAGGACGAGGAGCAGAAGGAATCCTTCGTGGTGTTCGCTGTTCGGCCTGGCAAGAAGAACCAGCTCGTGACGGCCGGCCGCAACCTGCTACTGCGCCTCTGGGACCTGGACACCTTCTCGTGCTTGCGCACCATCAAGGCGCATGACACGCCCGTGCTGGCCATGGGCTTTGACCCGTCCGGCACGCTGCTGGCCACGGGCGGCAGCGACCGGGCCGTCAAGGTCTTCGACGTGGACAAGGGGTTTTGCACGCACAACTTCCGCGGCCACGCCGGTATTGTGACGCTGGTGCAGTTCCACCCGGACCCGAAGAAGCTCACGCTCGTCTCTGCCGGTGATGACTCCACTGTGCGCGTCTGGGACCTCTACGAGCAAAAGCAGTTGGCCTGCATCACGGACCACATGAGTCCTGTCACGTGCGTGGCCTTCTCGGAAGATGGCTACACGCTCTTGTCCTCTGGTCGCGACAAGGTCGTCAACTTCTGGGACTTGCGCAAGAACCAGCTCAACAAGACGGTGCTGGTGCACGAGGCCCTGGAAGGTCTCGTGGTGGTTCCTTCGAGCTTCAAGTGCGTGGCGGCCAAGGACACGGACCCAAAGGCCATCCACTTCGCGACGGCCGGCGAGAAAGGCGTGCTCAAGCTTTGGCGCAGTTCTGGGGCCAACTGTGAGACGTTGTTCACGCAGAAGCCCGAGGCGGGCTCAGCGTCGCTGGGCTACACCTCGCTGCTGCTGAATGCGGCGCGTCGGGAGTTGGTGGCGGTCACCACGGAGCAGAACTTCCTGGTCTTTAACGAGCAGCTCAAGCGCCGTGCGCAGATCATCGGCTTTAACGACGATATCCTGAACCTCAAGTACGTCCCCAAGGCAGACGCGAGCGGCGCGCCGTCGTCGCTGCTAGCTGTGGCCACCAACAGCGAGCAGATCCGGCTATTGAACCGCGAGACGTTGTCCTGCGAGTTGCTGTCGGGCCACACGGACATTGTGATGGCTCTAGCGGTCTCTCCTGATGGCCGCTGGCTCGTGAGTGCATCCAAGGACCGGTCAGCCAAACTCTGGGACCTTCGGCCGGCCGGTGGCAGGAACAAGAACGCGTCGGCCAAGTGTGTGGCCACTTGCACGGGCCACGTGGAGTCTCTGGGCGCTGTGGCTATCTCTCAGCGTGCTTCAAACTTTGCTACTGGCGCCGCTTTCTTCGTGACGGGCAGTTCGGACAAGACACTCAAGATGTGGAGTCTGCAGCCGCTCGCTGGCGCGTACGCCACGCCGCCCAAGGCGATGCCCGAGGAACTGACGCTGTCGACGATGGGAGCTGTCAAGGCCCACGAGAAGGACGTGAACGCTCTAGCGGTGGCGCCCAACGACCGCTTCATCGCCAGTGCGTCGCAGGATAAGCTCATCAAGGTGTGGCACTCCCAACAGGGCGGTGCTGGCCGCATCCTGACGTTGGCAGGCGTGTGCCGTGGCCACAAGCGCGGCGTGTGGGCGGTGGAGTTCTCGCCGGTGGACCAGTGTCTGGCGTCTGCGAGCGGTGACAAGACGGTGAAAGTGTGGTCGGCCAAGGACTTTTCGTGCCTCAAGACGTTCGAGGGCCACACGGCGTCCGTACTCAACGTGCAGTTCGTGTGCGCAGGCATGCAGCTACTGTCGGCGGGCGCGGACGGCCTGCTGAAGCTTTGGACCATCAAGAGCAACGAGTGTGAGGCCACGCTGGATAACCACGAGGACAAGATCTGGTCTCTGGCCGTGGCCAAGGACGGCTCTGAGATGGCCAGCGGTGGCGCCGACTCCACCATCAACCTCTGGCGCGATTTCACGGAGGAAGAGGAGCGTGCTCAGCAGGACGACCGCGACGCCAAGCTGCTCAAAGAGCAGGAACTTTTCAACTGCCTGCGCAACAACAAGCTGCTGGACGCCGTGCAGCTCGCCTTTGAGCTGGCACACCCGAACCGCATGCTGCAGATCCTGCGCGACCTGCTGGAGGGTCCACGCCACAAGGACCAGCCCGTGCTGCCCGGTGGCAAGCCCATCGACCCGGACAACTTTGCACCGGAAGACATCTTCGCGCCTGTAGTGCTCAGTCTGGAGGACGAGCAGCTCACGACGCTACTGACGTGGCTGCGTGACTGGAACACGAACGCGCGCCACAGTGACGTATGCCAGGTGCTGGTGAGCACACTACTGCGTGAGGTCCCACCCAGTCGACTCAAGAAGCTGGAAGGCATGGCCCAGACGCTGGAGGCGCTCATCGCCTACAGCGACCGCCACTTCCAGCGTATCGACCGCATGCTGCAAAAGTCGTATCTCGTGGACTTTAGCATCGTTAACATGAAGAGTCTGCTGCCTGTGGCCGAGAGCGAGGCGCAGGAGAAGACGGACAGCGATAGCGAGGACGCAGACGACGTGGCCACCACGCAACGCACGGGCAAGCGCGCTCAGACGGCGGCCGCCGCCAAGAAGCAGAAGAAGCAGCGCGTGTAAATAGACTCTCCATACAGACAAACCAGCAGTAGCGGGTGAAGCCGCGTCCTGGAGTTGCGTTCTACTTGTTCTTGTGCGCTTGCTTGCCCTTCTTCTTGCGTGCGTTGTCCAGTTCTAAGCTCTGCGTCGGCTCTGCGTCGTCGCCACGGCCGTAGATCTTCATACTGGTGAGGAAGAGTTCCTCGAGGCCGGCCTCGCGACACGCAGCCGCCAAAGCCGACATACCGCTCTCCGGGAACTCCCGGAAGCCGCGTGGCAGTCTTCTGTGTGCGTCCAGCGCCTCTGGGTCGTCATTCACGCCGATCTCCTCTGTCTGCATGCCACGCACAACCATTTGCTTCCATCTCAGGTGCTGCAATCGACGCACATACTCCTGGACATTGGCTTCGGGGCCTTCCACGATGACGATACCCGGCCAGCCGATTTTACTACAGCCGCCAAGCTGCAGTTCCAGGGCCCACTCCTTCACCACGCGACGCTTGTTGGACGCGATGATGTGGTGGAAGTAAATAGCACGTCGACCCAGCACCACGGGTGTAGGAGGCGGTGGCACTATCGCGATCTTCTCCTCTTCCTGGTCGTCAAGCTGCTGCGCTTGCGCTTCCGAGAGGAAATCGTGCATCTCCTGATAGAGTTGCAGCCCCACGACCTCGCGCATGGCGCAGGCGCCTGAGGCCAATGCTGTTAGTTGCTGCTGAAGACGTCCCGTGAGCTCTCGCGAGAGCTGTGGACAACGCACTTGAAACTCGAGCGCCGCGCCGATTTCATCTGCGGCCGCGGGGTATGTATGAGGGCATGTGAGCGTCAGCTCTGGCACTTCACCGCCAAAGCTTAGATCCTATACTGCAGCAGCAGCCACCCACATTCGTGAGATGCAAGCGGTTACAGGAGCGAATGCAAGCAGACAAGTGGCACCTTGAAGCGAAGCGTGTATTGCAGCCGAGCCGGTGGCCGTTGGCGCGCCGGGGAGCTGCCGCCGCTTCCCACGAAACCCTGGAGCGCGTGCTGCGCCTCCAGGTTGACAACGAGCTCCTCCGCGTCCGGGAACATGCTGAGCATGCACTCGAGCTCCTCGAGCTGCTGCTGCGCCGCCAAGACCTCCGCATTCTCGTCGTCCGCCATTGCCCGCAGTCTCTACGTCTAGGACGTCCAGGCGAAAAGTGGAACCTGTTTCGTTCTTTTCACGGCGCGTTCTCTTTCACTGGATGAACGTATGTCGTTCCATGTATGGCACCAAGATTGAGGGCGACCAATTCCTTTGCTTGAATCAAATCAAAGAGGTCTGCTTCCGCAAAACTGTTGGAGTGTTGGAAAAGTAGTCCTCTGTAAATTGATTAGCTGTATCGTTTTGAGAGGCACAGTCTTGGTATCGCGCCCCCGATTTCGCATACGCTAATCCAGTGAAATAGGACGCACCGTGAAAACGAGCGAAACAGATTCCAGTTGCCGTGTTCCTGAAACAAGAAACGGTACTTCCTTCGTGGCACGAGGCGAGTAACGGGTGTTACGAAGGACCAGGTCCCGGATGTCCCTCGAACTACTCGATGGCGAGCGACTTGTGCTTGGTATACTGTAGAAGAATCAAGTCCCTGGTCCCGTGCCAATCCCTTCCGAAGTCGGAAGTCGCCTCGGATCGTCGTCAGCAATATTCTATACGGGAATGTCCCGTGCGACGCGTTCGCTGAAAAGAGCTGTGATCTCCTCGAACGAGAGGCCCGCCGTCTCTGGGATCTGGCAAGCGACAGCATCGATGAACAGATACACGGTCAGTGGGGTTGCCAGTGGTGAAAGAGACGAGTGCCCTTTGCGTGCACTGCAGTAGCCTTCGTAGCGCATCCGGGCTGCGAACAGGAGCACGCACCTTGAAGTAAACGAAGCCCAGCGAGATGCTGGTGGTGAGTGTGTAGATGCAGAAGGTACTGCCAGCGCCAATAGCCTCGAAGATTGAGAGCAGTGTGCCATTCACGAGTGCACTTCCCATCCAGAAGACGGCGAAGGTGAATCCCATGCCCACCGAGCGGAAGTCATCGGGCAGCATCTCGGAACACACAACCCACATGAGCGGTGCCCAGCTCAAGTTCCACGCGAAAATGAAGAGGTACAGGTTCCACTCGCCAATAGTCTGCACGGCGTCGAAGTGCGACACGTGCAGGCTCCAGAAACAGAGCGCGAAGGCAAAGTGACAAAACAGCATGATGGCAGTTCCGATGAGGAGCAGCGGTCGGCGACCAACACGGTCCACGACAAGAATGGCCGCGCAGACGCCCGACAGCTTGGCCACGCCCACCAGAATCTCCTTGGTGAAGCCTGCAATGACCATTTCGTCGCCAGTTCGCAGCTCCGCCAATATGTAGCTGGAATAGTACAGCATGGCGTTGGCGCCCGTGAGGATATGACAGAATGCCACGGTCATGGAGAATACAACACGCCTGACAAGCACAAAAGGCCGCGAATTAGTGGACGAGCCCAAGTGAATGGCCACATGCACCCAAGTGGTTGCAAGCATCTCAGTGCTGTCGTACTTTCGCGTGAGCACGTCCGTCACCAACTCTCTCACTGCACCCCAACAGCTCTGGCGGAAAGTCTGTGGAGAAGGTCACAAGACAGAACGCACAGTGAGAGGGACCTTCATCTTTCGATGAAAAGCTCTGGGCATAGTGCCAAGACAGTCGATCACGTACCCCAACATCGAGGTGAGCCTCGATGATCCGCTGTGACGCGTCATCCGTGTACAGCAGGCTCTTGAGCACGGCGCTCGCCTCTTGAGTGCGGTATTTCTGAGCAGAAATGCATGATTGGAACTCAGTTGGTACGTCCAGTTCCCAGCACGACATAAAGATTAACCGCGAGTGCTTTTGCCTACCGATAGCAGCCATCGAGGAGACTCGGGTAGGAACGGCATACCGACCTAGAGTTGCAATGCACAATCGAGTAGCGTCAGTACACGCAGGCTGGCAAATAGCTCTTCTCGAGTAGGCTCAGGGAACTTGCAATCCCGTACCAATTGCACAATAGGAGGGAACAGAGTCATGCCGAGCATTTTCCTCCAACCATTCTGTGCAAAGAAGAACAATTGCATAGCGAGTTGTGAGCACAATAACAACCGGGTCCTTGCCAAGACCCCACAATGTGGAGCTCCTACTTATGCATCTGTACGGAGTTTTACCTCACTATCTTGCAGCGACGCGCTCACCACCACCGACATCAGGCAACCGAAGCACAACATGAACTGGACAGGCATACATGCAACCCCGCGTTATTCACGCAGCCAGATTGCACAGCGCCACCAAGGCACAACAGCTCGTACACACCTCATTCATCGTAACGAGCGCGCCACGAGACTCAGCCCGTGCAATCTCGGCAATGTAGACCGACACGCAAGGACCACTGCTGCCGACGCCCAGACCGGCAAGGAAGCGGCCGACCAGCATCGTGCGCAGTGAGTCTGCGAAGGTCATGAACAATGAGCCGGCCAGGAAAAGCGCAGCCGTGATCATGTTCGCCGGCTTGCGACCGATCCTGCACGCACATTGCACTGCAGCACTGAGTGCACACCAGTGGTGAATATGAAACACAAGGATGCGAGAATTGCTTACCAGTCTGAGACGACACCGCCAGCCAGCGACCCGAGCACCGCGCCGATCATAAGCGTGCTTATAATGCTCTCCGCATATGCTGTGGACAGCTCAAAGTCCTGCAACAACGCCCGATTCAATGAGGAACAGTACGACATTCCACTGCAGCGTTGCAGACGCGTACCTCCTGGATGAGAGGCAGCGCCACGACCATGACGCACAGGTCGTAGCCGAAAAGGAAGCCCGAGAGCGCGCTGAGCCCGCAGATCCAGGCCTGGACGCCGCAGAACGGGGTCCTAGCGGCATGCCCCGCGCCAGTCAGCTCCGAGGACTGCACTTTCCCGGAAGCCAGCAATTGGATGCCCACGTCCGCCCCAGGCGCAACGCTGTGCGGTGAGCAGTCGGGCTCGGACTCTGTGCTGGCGAGTGTCTGACGGCCGCTCGTCGGAGATGGGGCCTCGGATACAGCTTCGTAGCCCGAAAAGCGCGGCGTCACAAGGTGGTGCTGCGCCATGGCGGTTGTAGTTCCGATGCAGGTAGACGGGCGTCGTGTGCAGCGAGGAAGAGCGGACAATTCGGTGGTGCTGCTGGCCCGTCCGACAAGATGCGTGGTGATGTGTGTGCGTGTGTGTCAGCCAAATTGGGAGGCATCCGGATACATCCGGATGACACTGCAGGCAGATCGAGGCGCAAGTACGTCGCGAAGCATGCCAAGGCGGCGGCATGAAGTCAGCCCCGTTTCATGTGAAACGAATGCGCCCACCTAAGAAGTCTCCGCTCTTATGCTCCGAAGCGCGTTGGCGCAGAGGTCGCTGGGAGTTTGCAGCCGCTAGCCCAGCAACTCCACGGCTCAAGCAGAATCGCCGCGGAGGTTCGCACGTCGAACCTCGAGCTAATCACTCGGGCCGCTCCGCAGCGTCAGACAGCATGAGAAACGGCTCTGCTGAACGCCATCAGATGCGAAGGCATGGACTCTGGCGAGCATTCGGGAGCAGGCTGGGTGCTGTGCCAGGGCTTGCGCAGACGTTTGCTCGTGGTCCTCTGCATCCCTGCGACGTGTCGACTTTCCCACCCGTGCGCGCCGCCAGTTGAGCTACTCGCTCCAGTCGCTGGTGTGCCAGCAACACCTCCATGGGTGTCTTCGTCGCGGTGTCCACTGAGAAGCCTCTCTAAATCGAAGATTGGTAGCCATCTCCGTTTCCGCGGGTGAAACTCTTTCAAAAAACGCCCGCATCGCACCTAAGCGGGATTCCAAACGCAGATTTCAATTTCAAACCTTTGGGCGCGTCGAGCGCAAGCCCAAGATGGAGATGTCCAGCTCCCGTGCGTCGGCCCCGGCCTCTGTGCCGGCGCCGGCCCCGGCAGCCGCCACGAGCCTGCCGGAGATCACGCGCAAGCTGCAGAGCGAGCGCGACGCGCTGCGAGCCGAGGTAGAGGAGCTGACGCGGCGTCTGGCTCAGGAGCGCGCGGCGCGGTCGACGCTGGAGAATGAAGCACAACTGCGCGAGCTGGAGCTCCGCCATCTACAGCAGCGTGGCGCGCAGGCAGCCCAGCAAGCGCGCGATAAGCTGCTGGCGGTGGAGAAGGAGCTGGAGGACGAGGCGGCCATGCACAAGATGGCGGTGCTGGGTCGCAACGCCGCCACACACAAGAACACGACGTTGGCTGCGGAGCTCAAGGCCGCGGAGCTCAAGTACAAGAAGGAGCTGGAGAAGAAGGAGATCGCGCTCGCGGAGGCCGAACTGGCGCGTGAAGAAGCGCGTGCACTCAAGGCGGATCGCGAGCAGCTGGTTCAGCGCACAGAAAGCGACGCTAGGCGAGTGCGCGAACTCTGGCAGCAGATCTCCCGTGAGCATGAAGTGAAGGTGGCGACATTGCAGCAGGAGCTGCTGAACGCCCGGGAGTCTTCCAACGCTGCAGATGAGACCATAGCAGACTACAAGCAGAAGGTTGCACAGCTAGAAGAGACGCTGCAAACGGTGCGAGAGGAGAAGGTGGCTATGAAGCAGCAACTCACCGAGTTCTCCAGCGCTCGGTCGCGCCTGCAAGAGCAGGAAACACGAGAACGGCATCAAGAGAAACACTGGGGCGACGAGCAGCATCGCTTAACGCTAGATCTCCAGGGCATCAAGAACAAGTGTGAGTTGCTGGAACAGCGTGAAGCCGCCGCATCAAAAGAGCGTGACGCGGCGACGTCTGCGGCGGCTAAGGCGGAGAGCGAGCTGCAGGAGCGACTGCAGGAGCTGCTGGTGCTCAAGACTGAGTTTGCTGAGCTGCTGGACAAGCACGAGAGCCTCACAGCGTTACACAAGCAATCGGCACGTGAGCGCGAGGCACAACTAACGCTGCAGACCCAGAAACTACGGGATGGGAAGCGCTGCGCCCAGGAACTGGCGCATCTGCGGGCCCAGGAAATCTCGGGCTACAAGCAGGTTATTTATTCCGTCAACGCACGCCTTCGTGAAGCGCAGGAGCTCAGCCAGACTGGAGATCGCAACGCCTGGGCCCTCGTGGATGCCTCCAACCCGAGCAAGGAGACGTCGCTGTGCATTTATCGCCATTGAATCCGATAGACGCTGTATTTCTCTGAGTTCTCTTCGTTCTGGGCACATCCAAGCGAACTTCCTGTGCTTCTACTGCCTCACACAATGCCCAGCTCCAGGAACGGCTCCTTGGCACGCACACGGTCGAAGGAGAAGCAGGACGCGTCGATGGTCTTGTACTCACCGTGCAGAATGAGCTCCGAGACAGCTCGACCCGCCGCTGGCGACTGCTGTAGACCATGACCGCTGAAGCCGTTGGTGAGGTACATGTTAGGCACATCCGGGTGCTTGCCAATGATGGCGTTCTGGTCGAAGGTGTTGTAGTCGTAATAACCGGCCCAGGATCGCATGACCTTGATGGCCTCAAAGTGCTTGACGCGGTGCGCGATAGTGGGCCAGATGATGTCGTCAAAGTGCGCGTGCACCGGGTAGTCCAGCTCCTCCCACGTGAGTCCGTCTTCGTCCTCCTCTTCACAGGGCGACACCCCACTCAAGAACGTGCCATTGGAACCTTCGCGGCGGAAGTAGACGCCGTTGGGATCTACAACAAGCGGCGAGGCAGCATCACCCTTCCATGTCTCTTCAGCGGCGCAGTGGAAGGCGAACACGGAGCGCTTGCGTGGCTTCACAGGGTAGTCCATGCTGCCGCACGCCTCCAGCAGCTTGCCAGCGAAGGCGCCGGCAGTGTTCACCACACAACCGGCACGTAGAGTTTGGAAGCTCGTGTCGCCGTTCTCCGTCTGAGCCACGTGTACTTTCTCAATCTGGTTTTGGCCACCCAGATCAAAGTGCCGCACCTCACCGCACAGCACGTCGACGCCCAGATCTATGCTCTTGGTCTTCATGGCGCACAGGTAAGACCACGGGTCGAACCAGCCTTGGTCCTTGATCCCCAGGATGGCAGCTTCCACGCCGTCCGTGTTGATCCACGGGAAGCGTTTCTTGAGAGCAGACTTGTCCAGTAGGTGCACGTCGGCGCCGGCCGCTTTCTGCGTGGCGTAGTTGGTGTGCAGTCGCTCCAGGTTGCGGCCGCTGGCCAGGAACATGTAACCACCTTCCACGAACTGCACGTCGGGAGGGTCACGGCCGGCCACGCGCATGTTGAGGCCGAACTCCTTGAGGAATTGCGTGCCGTAGAGACTCATCTCGATGTTCTCGCGCTCCGAGAACTGGTGTCGGATGCCTCCCGCCGACAGGATGGCCGACGCATACTTGTACTGTGAGCCGCAAGTCAGCCCACAGCATAGCAGTAGGTAAGTTGCACGTTCTGGGCTATTGCATGTGCTCCGGAGCATCAGAACGCCACGAAGGCGGGGTCACGTACCGATGCGTCGCGCTCCACGACGGCCACCTTGAGGTTGGACGTGGAGGCCAGATGATAGGCCGTCGAGAAGCCCATGACACCGCCACCAGCCACCACCACGTCATAGTACGGCTCCGCAGTGCCAGCACCGGTGCTGGCGTAGCGCAGACCGTGACGTGCGAGCGAGTGGCTGAGGCGCTGGGCCTGGGTAGCGATCTTCAGTCTGCACGTGCACACAATGAGGTTAGCGTCAGCTCGAGCGGCGGCGGAGTCCACTGGCAGATACGCCACTTACGTCTTGCTTGCCAACATGGCGAAGAATCGAGAAGTGAGGAGGAATGATGCGGCCGACGCCTGCCTGCCCCTCGAGGAGGAGTGCAGGAGCTGCAGCACAGCGTACGCAAGTATACGTTTGATCGCGAAGGGGTGCAGCCGATTATCCGGATGGATGTACACTGAATGGGATAGAGACATGATCGAGCGAAACTTCAACCGAGAAGAGCAGGCATCTCGCCTTGCCTGCACGGACTCGAGGGCATCTTCAGAAGCTTCTCC
>JAADYK010000620.1:0-16497 GCA_023338225.1 Halophytophthora batemanensis
CAACCTTTTTCGTACGAGGGGAGGCCAGAGTGACCGAAGGCGTTGCCGCACCTGACGTACTCCTCGGCACTGCCAAAAGCAATGCTCCTGAGTTTCAGGGACGTAGCAGCCTGTCCAGGGACATATTGCCGGGTCGGTAGTTCTCAAATGCAGGAAGAAGAAGCGAGCCTTGACCGGGAGGAGACGGTGGAGCAAACGCGCTCGGATGCCGTAGACCGTGGGCAACACACTCCGCCGAGTCGTGAATAGCACTGCCGAGTGGAGCCAGAGGCGTTCTGACATACATTTGAGTTTGGTACTTCGTGGAGTTCAAATTGGGCTTGTAGTGCGAAGAATCCTTGTCCAGTCCATTTTCCTCAGGTACGAACAAAACCTTCCGTCGGGAGCTCTGTACCTCCACCAGTAAAGGTGTCTCGGTGCTTGATACCATCAACTCCTCCAGTGGGCTCCGTAGTGAGATTGTCGGAAATGCTGCGTGCTCGTACATATAGCCGAAGTAGGAGGTACTACAGATTATCGGCTTGACTAATAGTCGACAGGGATGTGGACCTCTGCACGAGTTCTCCTGCGTCAACCACTCCATTCTCACTAAGGAATAGATCCTGTAGTGAGCGGAGACCCTGGCGCGCGGATGAGGGTGTCGAACCCGGTGAATCTGGCGACAGGACTTGGAGTTGGGGTATCGAGCTGACCCAGATCGGTGCTCTGAGCAGCTCTATACGCCGTGCTTGGGCCGTTGCTGCGGCATCGTTCATGCGTCGTTGTAGATTGAACCACAGGTCGCACATCGACCTCCACCAGTGTCTAAAGTAAATCGGCCTGCTGCTGACTCTCCCCATCAAAGTATGGACGTCTGTGAACGCTGTGCAAAATCTTGGGAAGTCCGGAGTTTGCGTTGGTGTTGGAGAATTTTCATGTCTGAGACTTCTAGTCCCTCACGAGTCTTTGCCAGGGGTCAATTTCGATTCGTGCACCTTCATAAGACAAACAATAGGGGCTCAAGGTCCGGGGTACGACGCGGTGTCTTACGTTCGGTCGTCACGAGCGACGGCAAAACCGATAATCACTTGCTTTTTGTAGAGATATCCATCAACGCAGTTTGATGCAGCTCTGCAAGACACTGCATCTTACCCCAAAGGAGGCCAGCGAGCTTGGCGGGGCTGGCATCCATCGGCTAACGCTCCAGGCCTCGGCTTGCTCGCGGGCGGCTCATGTCTGCAACCGCGAAGGTCAAGTGGCGCGCCACGGCCAGCGCGCGCCGCGTCACCCCCCAGCCCTATATGAGCATAAAAGGTTTATGTAAGGCTGGTCTCGAGTAGCCAATCAGACTCTGCCATTTTAGCTTCATCTCTCCTTCTGTTCGGCCCATACTGCCCGACTTTTCCCTTTCAAACTTGATGTTGGGCACCCGAACCTGACAGACTTGTTACCAATCCTCAGTTTGTCCGAACAAAAACTTCAGATTGTCCGCAATGGGCCAATCAGAGTGAGAAGCTGTCCGCTTTTCCTTTAATCAGAGTGAGAGGAGGTCTGCTTTTCCACCAATAAAAGGATAGATTGACGCCCGCTCGCCTTCGACTCAAAACTTCCGTTTGTCCGTAATGGGCAGCTCATTTCGGACAAACGGAAGTTTTAGCCGGACAAAAGGAAGTTTTAGCCGAAGAAACTGAGATGTGTTACCTCATCTCGCTCTCTGATTAGCCGAGGCGAGAGCTCATCCTCCTTTGTCGGAAATTGCATGCATAGCCGCTTCTCCTCCTCCTTTTTGGAGGCTGTACGGAAATAGCCACGCTTGGGCGGAGCCTTCCACTACAAGAGCAGGCCTCCGACAGTTGCGCCAGCCGCTCCTGCAACGTAAGAGCAGAAGAGCGCAAGGCCACCCGTCGCGGGGGCCCAAGAGCGTAAGAGCAGCCAGCATGAAGCCCGCGGCGCGACACCACCTGACGATCCAGGAGAAGAACCGGCTGCGCGTGTGTCGGCGAGAGCACCCGGAGCTGACGCAGGAGCAGCTCCGCGAATGGGCCCATGCGCAGTTCGGCAAGTGGGTGGGCCGCTCCACCGTGGGCAAGATCGCCAGCATGCCCGAGGAGACGTGCGCCAACCCCACAGCCAAGCGCCACCAGACTGGTCGCTTCCCGGAGATGGAGAAGGCGCTCTACGCCTTCGTGCTGGCCACCGCGGCCGCTAGCGCCGCACAGGGCGACGCCAAGGCGGCCAACAGCGAGCTGCCCATGCTGAGCGAAGCCATGCTCTGGTCCAAAGCCAACGAGATCCTGCAAGTCACGAACCCCGGCAAGTCCGTCTCTGTGGGCTGGGTGCAGCGCTTCAAGAAGCGCCACGGTCTACACCGTTCGCAGCGCAATATCCAGTCCCTGAGCAGCGAGATGGTGGTGTCTGCTGTGGACAGCCCGGGTGCAGCCGCCAGCACCCCTGTGCCTGCTGTTGTAGCGGCGCAGTCGACGCCAGAGCCTGTTCCAGCAGTTCCTGTGGTGGCTTCTGTCCCTGTGGCAGAGTCAGCGACGCAGTCGTCGGCCAACGCGGCGACGATGGAGAGCACTGCGATGCCTTTAGCTCCACCGCAGCGGGCTAAACGGCCGCGCATTGAGGAGAAGAGCCAGGATTCCGTGCAAGCCGAGACAGCGCCGACGCCAGTACTAGCACCAGCACCAGCACCGGCACGCAAGAAGCAAGCGAGTGCTGCGGGTGACAGGCGTGGCGGAAGTAGGAAGCAGTTCGTATCATCGGACGACATTGTGCTGTTAACGCAGGTGCTGGAGATCAAGCCCTGGACCTTTCCACACGCCATGGACGGCTGGCACGAGGTGGCAGCCAAACTACGGGCGTTGAGTGAGTTCCGACTGGAGAAGACTCCTGGCGCGTGCCAAGCGCGGCTGCAACTGCTACTGGACCATCTACGAGCAGGCAACGTGGTGGCGCTACGCAAGACGGGCACGGCGGACGAGTACACTCGTAAGCGTGCGCTGCTCCTGGAGACGCAGAGCAAATTGGACGCCTACCGCGAGAAGATGGAGGACAGACGTGCACGCTCTTTAGTCTCAACTCCAGTTGTCGCTCCTGGTGATACTCCAGCTGCAGCTGTGGTGCCTGTAGTCGCAGAGTCAACCACCATGCCGCAGCATGACGTGGCGGTGGCGTCTATGGGGGAAGCAGCCATGCGGACGGCGATAGAGGAGGCCAAGGTGGAGGTGGTGGCAACTGGGGCGTCGTCAGTGGATGATCGGCGACTGGAGCTGTTGGAGCGCAGGATGGAGCGCGAGCTGGCGGCGCAGAGACGCCATGCGGACGAGCAGGTCAAGGCGCTGGAGAAGCTGCAGCGTGCGCAGCTGGAGAGTCAGCAGTCGCAGCACGCGCAACTTCTAGCCACCATCCAGCAGCAGCAGGCCATGATGCTGGACCTTATCAAGTCTGTGGCGCCCGTGCAGGCGTCACGCAGTGCTCCGCCGGCCTCGGAAACGCAGGAACGCTCCATCTGAGCGCGACGTGGAGCTTGGGGACGTGGAGAGCGGGAGCGAGAGCGAGAGCGTGTCTTCGGCCATGCTCTCGCGCAGATGGCTGTACACCAGACCAACAGCAGAAATGCTTGCGCACGTTCGAACTCGAGGGCACAAGCCCGACATCTATGTTTCCGGCGTGTGCTCGATGCACTTCCCGCCGCTTGAATGCACCTGTCACCAACGCCTCCTTTGCCGACTCCGCTTCGTCCTGGGTCGATGTCACCGCTCGAAATCCTGGGCACGCCGTCCGCTCCCCAGCTCCGAGGGCCTCACCCCTCTGAACCTTGACTAGACCAGTCTCAAACTCAGGATTGTTGACCATACGGACACTCTGAACCAGTCTCACTGCCATTTCCAGGCACAGCTTCAGGGTGCGGCCCAAGCGTCGGTATTGAGCTCTGCAGTGTCTCGGTCGCCTCCTCCAGCTCAGTGAGACCCGTCAGGAGCGCGCCCACTCTCTTGCTTCCAGCAGTGCTCAGCAACAACGGCGTAATGCCAAGCTCCACCAGTGCATCGCGGCCAAGAGTTAGAGAGAGAGGTGATGCCCGGCAGGACTCGCTGGAGCCGCTGCATCCTTGCAAAGGTATTCCACCAACGCGTCTCGTTCCGAAAGAGGAGGCTCTGTGTGCTCAGATCCTCCTCGTTCTCCAGGGGACTGAAGGCAAGCAGCAGGAACTCGCGGCTTGAGCACTTGGTGTCTGTGTAGCTATCCGACACTTGGCTCTGAAGAAAGCCGACAGCCGCAAATGTGAGCGCAGTCAAGCAAGACCCGTGATGTCGCCAGTCGTGTTCGCAGGGCCCAACACGGACACAGGGTCCACTCTCCAAGAGTTCTTCTCACACGTCTCCTACAGCAACAATCACTACTCCCCGCCTCAGTTAGGAGCTGGCGTCTGCACGACGTGAGCTCCAGCACCAATGCGCGTGAGGAAGCTGGCAGGCTTGGGCAGGTTCGCGCCAAACTTGTCGGCCGGGTAGCTCTCATCCAGCGTACGCATGAGCTGCGCCGCGTGCTGCTGCTGCACCAGCGCCACGATGCAGCCGCCGAAGCCCCCGCCAGTCATACGCGCGCCGTAGACGCCCTCACACGCGCGCGCACGCTGCACCAAGAAGTCCAACTCGGGTGTACTCACCTCGTAATCACGACTCAGAGACTCGTGGCTGGCGAACATGAGCTGACCCGCCTCGGCGTACTTGCGCGCCTGGATGAGCTCCTTGGCCACCACCGTGCGCTCGTCCTCCGTGATCACGTGGCGTGCGCGTTTGTAGACCGTCTCGTCTCCCAGCGTCTCCCTCACAGCGTCCAACTGAGGCATCGTGACGTCACGCAGGTGTGTCATCTCCGGATGGCCATTGGCCTGCAGAGCATTCACCGCCGCTTTGCACTGCGTCACACGCTCGGCGTATTCGCCGCCGTTCAACTCGTGCTTGACGTTCGAGTTGCACACGACGATGACTACGTCCGGGTCCTGGAAAGCCACGGGCGTAGGCACTTTGGAACGACAGTCGATGAGTAACGCGCAGTCCTTCTGGCCGCACGACGAGATGAACTGGTCCATGATACCACACGGCACGTTGCAGTACTCGTGTTCGGCCTGCTGACACAGTAGCGCCTTCTGCGTGGAGGTCACGCTCCGCAGAGAGAAGACGCTCTCCAGGAACGTGGCGAACCCTACTTCCAACGCCGCCGAACTGCTCAGACCACTGCCAAAGGGGACACTACTGGCCACAGCCGCGTGCACACCCAGAGGCGTCTTGAGCTGCAGATGCTTGAGGTAGACGCCCGTGACGCCCTTGGGGTAGTTGCCCCACGCCGGCTGTGTCTCGGGCAGTTGTTCGGCGCTGTCGGCTGCAAACGTCAGGAGCTCGCCCGGGAAACAAGCAGAAGCCAGACGCGTCGTGGTCGCCTCGTCCGCTGGAGCACGAACACCGACCACGACCGTCGTCTTGTCCAGCGCCAGGGGCAGCACGAAGCCGTCGTTGTAGTCCGTGTGCTCGCCAATGAGGTTCACGCGGCCAGGCGCACAGGCGATGGTGAGCGCCTTGCAGGCCACGCCGGCGTGCTGTGGGAAGCTGGCGTAGAACAGTGCCACGGCTTGCTCCACCACGGTGTCCACCGGCTCGGCGAGGTTGAGAGGTGGCGTTGGTGTTGGCGTGCTGCTCTTGGCGTGCTTGCTGTGCTGGCTGCCCATAGTGCGTTGTTGAGCGAGAGGCTGTACTTCGTAGTTGTGCTTCGAGTGGAGGCTTCTTGAATGACAAGTAGTGGCGTGGAGTCCAAGAGCGACAAATAGAATCGGTGCGTGGGTTGGAGGTGTATGTATAGAGGCCAGAAGAAGCCTGGAACTGACAGAGATCACCATGTAGAGAGCGGGGCCCAAAAAGACAGCAGACGTGAAGCCATCGGCCGACGGGAGAAGCGCATCCAGGAAGTCCACGTCGCACTGCGTCTTGGTCACCCGCCTCCCCTCAAAGTAGATGGTGAATCGCGGCCTCACAGTGATCTCTCGGCCCAGGAGCTGCATGTAGAGCTGCGCCTTGCCCACCACGTGCAGGAGCAACTGCGCAATCGTTGCGTACAAGGCCACGCACTGGAAAGACGTCCACGCCGCCACCTCGCCCGCAGCCTCCAGCTTCACCAATGAAGAAGCGCACGACGCGTGCTTCTGATCCAGATCGACCCACGCCAACTCAATGGGACCAAGCCTTCGGATCTCGCGTCCAGCCAAGTTGATGCCGACCGCACTAGGCACCACACGCACCACACGCACCGCAGCATTGCAGCATTGCAGCATTGCAGGTTCGGACGTAGGGAGAGTCCTGGAGCCCGCGCGTCACGGTCTCCGACGTAGCTTCGAGCGTGTGTGTCTCCGCCGCCCTGCTGAAGTAGTCCCTCTGCTCACAGAGCTTCCGTAAGCCCGCGGCTTGCGGCTCTAACACAGCACCGCGCGCGCTCACCTTGGCGAGGTAGCGCCTGCTGCGCACCGTGGTTGCTGTCATCGCCTCCTCTCCTCTCTTGCGCTTTTTGTTCTTGGTCGTCCTGGCCTTCACGACCCAGGGTGACTGACGGCCTGGACCAAGCGCAGCGGAACCCCCCGCAAAGGCGGCACGGCCTAGCATGTGGTTCAACGCGTCTTCGGCGCGCACGTGGGTCACCGCCACGCCGCAGTAGACACAGGCAGACGTTGGCTTTGTGTGGGGAGCCACCGTCTTGCCAAGCCACCACCGCACGGGAGATGGCGGTCGACCCACACCGGCCGCAAGTGCAACCGGTCTGTCGATTGCCGCCCGCTATTCGTTGAATGTGCGCTCCACCGCATGCCAGTCCAGCACAACGATCAGGATGGCCAGCGCTTGCAGCTGCGCCTGCGCCGCAGGTCGAAGTCTTCTGGTGCTGCCAACACTAGTACCATGACGAGGGTTTCCTTGAGGGCATGGCCGCGCACGCTCTAACCCCCACGAATTCGTCGCGTTGTCCCTAGAATGAGCACGTGCTGCAAAGCGACCTACCATGAACGCCACTGGTATCTTCTACAGCATATTGGAGCCACGTCAGCAGCTCCAATGTAAGCGTCGATGCTGTTCTGCGTATCGAGATCGCGGCTCAACTTTTCGCATCAGATGCTAGTCGTGGCCGAAGCCAGCCCATGCAAGGTCTGCCGGGCATTCTGCTCGGGTGGCGAGGTCGCGATGGCGTTTCTGCTGCTCGTGTTCTTCGAGAAGCGCCTCCACGCCACGCGCGACGTGCTGGAGAGCAGCTTCGAGCTGGACGCCTTCCTTCCTGAGACTCGCCTCGCGTTCGAGTCCCAGGGGATACAACACTTGTACTGGAGTCGCTTCTCCTGTCCTCGTCTGGACGCGTCCAATGGATTCTGCGCTCTTCGTGGTGGCGGACGGCACTGGGCCCAAGCCGGATGCACCAAGCGTGCACGTGTTACATGCACATGTACATGGTGCCAAGACCCTTTCGACCCTGATTGGGCAACGCTGGCTCACCCTGTGGGAGCAACCCCATTCCCCACTTCCCAATCTGCTGACAAGCATGAGCGGTGGGCCGGCCAAGTTCATGGGCGGCGCGCCGCGCGGCGGCGTGAATGTGGGCGGCGGCAGCTCCACGGGGCGCGCGGTCTTCGCCGTGTGCGGCGGCCTCGCGGGCGCCTACTACGGCTTCTATCTGCAGAGCAAGTTCATGGAGGAGCGTCGGGTGAGTCCACCAAGAGGAGCACGCGCGTGAACGTTTGGCCGTCGTCCTCCCGGCTCTGCAGCTGGCTCATGCGTCAAGTGTATGCTGCTGTGTTGTGTGGACTGCAGGTGCGTATACGGGTGGAGATGGAGGCGCGCAAGCGGCTGGAAGAGGAGCGCGCGGCGGCCAGCGCCCAGCAATAAGCAGAGCTGGCCACAACCCCCACTTTTGCCTTGCAATGCACGCCACTTGGGCCAGTAGATGGCTGCAAACTGCATCAAGATAGTGATTACCTCGCTCTCTCATCCTCGAATACGTCGCTGGGAGGCGGCTGCTCTCGCGCCGTGGCCACCAGTGCCACCATGCGCTTCTGCTGCTGCACCAGGATCTCCACGAGCTTGCGTTCCATGGCTCGCATCTCCTGCTGCTTGTCCTCTCGTCGCACCCGCAGCGCCCCCAGCGTCTGGTCCACCGACCTTATCTCCGCCTTCTTCTTCTCGATCCGCTCCAGTAGCGCCTCAAACTCCTCATTGAGCCGCCGTTTCTTGGCTACAACCGCCATGTTGAGCGACTGCGAGCCGCTGCCAGTGCCAGACTGCAGCATGAGGTCACGCAGCGAGGCTTCCACAGCCTGCGCCTCGGTCTGCAGTGCGTCCGTGTCGCGCTCGAGCACCGCCTTCATGTCCTCCACTTCTGCCAGCTGCTTGGCCACGATACTGAGCTCGTTGGACAGCACGGCACTGGAGCTGCGGTGCGCCACTAGCTCCTCGCGCTTGTACTGCGTGAGCGTCTCGTGCATCTCGTCGTGCTGGCGCTTCAGCGTCGTCCAGGCGTCGCGTACGCGCTGCGTCTGGCGTTCACGCTGCTGCTGTTCCTCCTCGAGCTCCCTCTGCACTTGTCCACGCTTGTCCTCCAGCTCCTGCCGCTCTGTGGTGGCCATGTGAGCCCTGTCCTCCAGCGTCTTCCTGGCTCGCACCACGAACTGCATCAGACGGAAGGCGGCGTGCTGCTGCTGAAGCTTGGCGCTCTCCTGGGTGTCGAACTGGGCGTCCTCGGCCTCCTCCAGCGCCGTTCGCAGCGCCTGGAGCTCCGTTTCCAGCAGCTCCTTCTGTCTTTTGAGCTCTTCCATGGCGTGCTCCACCTGTGCAATGAGCTTCTCCGAGTCGTCCTGCACCTGCGCCACGGCCTCCTCCTGCTCGCGGACTAGCTTGACTTCCTGCTTCTCTAGCTCTTGGGCGAGCTGTTGAGCGAACTGCGTCTCCAGCTCCTCCTTGGACGCATTGAGCTGCTCCGCCATCTCCTGACGAACTCTGGCGGCTTCACGCTCGTGCTCCGCAGCTGTGCTTGTCTCCAGAGCCTGCAGCTTGTCGTGCCACTCCTTCTCGAGCTGTTGTAGCTCTTCTTCGTGCCATTGCCGCTGCTGCTGGAGCGCGGCGTCACGCTGCTCCTCGAAAGCAGCGACCAAGCGAGTCTTCTCCGTCTGGAAGGTCGTCTCCAGTGTCTTTGCCTGCTGTTCCAGTGCCAGCGCGTGCTGCTGCGTCAGCTCCTGCTCCAGTGCTTGGGCCGAAGTGTCCTGCTGCTCCTGGGCACGCTCGCGTTCGCGCTGCTCGATCTCGTTCGCCAGTGTCTCCAACTTGTGGCGGTGTTCAGCCTCAAGACGTGCTTTGAGCTGCTGGAGCTCCGCCTGAAAGCGCAGCTCGTGGCGCTGCTCCGCGGCGCGGATGGCAGCCAGCGCCTCCTGCTGCACGGCATCCAGCTCCTGCTTCTGCTTGTCCTTGATCTGCTGTGCCGCCTGCTGCCACTGAGCCTCTCGGTCGCGCACTCCGTCCTCGTATGCTGAACGTTTATCAGCCTCGAGTCGTTCCTGCAGCTCCTCCATGGCGCGCTGCCACTTGGACGTGCACTGAACCACAGCAGAGCCCTTGCGTGTGTTCATATCTTGCTGCAGCGCGTCTAGTTGCAGCTGGTTCTTGCGTTCGGCCGCTGCTTGTGTCTCTTTGAGTTGCTGGGCGTGAGTGGCCTGAAGTCGCTCCAGCTCCTGCTGCCAGCGCGCGTTTACAAGCGTCGTAGTCTCCTCGAACTGCTGCTGGTGTTGCTGTCCCACCGCTTCCAGCTCCGTCGCCAGGACAGCAGCGTGACGCTGGTTATACTCTTCAGTGAACATGGCTAACTGCGCGTTCGCCTGGACCTCTCGCTCACGTAGTTCTGCTGCATGAGACGCCTTCAGGTGCTGAAACTCTCTGTCGTGGGTCTCCTGCAGCTCTCTCGTGGCTGTCTGCAGCTTCACACTGAACTCGTCGCGCTGCTCTACAAGCTCTCGTTGCAACTCGGTCTTGTCGCTCGTCCAGACCTCCTGCTGGCGGCTCCATTCCGTTCGAAGAGCACCCAGATCGTCCTCAAAGGCACAGGCCATCCTCTCGCTCTTGTGAACCAACTCGCTCACCTCTTCGGTGAGGCGGTGGTTATCTTGCTGGAGCTCGTCAATCTGGCATTGCAGCGTTTGGATGCGGTTCGTCGCGCTCGTCTCGGCTGACGCAGCCAACTCCGCGTGCTGCTTCTCGAGTTGCTGGCGTTGAGTGGCGTGTGCCGCCGTGAGCTCCTCCTCTAACTGCGCCTTCTCCTGCTCATAGAACGCGTGTAGCTCCTCTCGGTCCTTGTCGTGTGTCTCCTTCATGGTACTGATGGCGGCCAGTCGCTCGTCGTGAAGTGTCTGCGCCATGTCGTCGCATTTGGCCATGTAGTCCTCCTTCAGACGCTCCTCCAGTGCATCCAGCGCTTCCTCTCTCTGTTGCGTCATGGTCATCTGCATGCCGACCAGCTTATAGTGTACTTTCACGCTCGAGAATGCGTGGTACTGCATTCGCAGTCGCCACAGCGCCACCTTCTCACCCAGGACAGTAGCCAATACTGTGATGGCACGCTCTTTCTTCACTCGTGCGCTCTCGGCCAAGCGCTTCTCCTCCAGTACGAGCATCTCACCCTGTGCCGTAGCCAACTTGCCCATGTACATGGCATTCTCGTCCTCCAAGTACTGGATGCAGCGGTTCTTCTCCTGCTCCATTGCCTGCAGAGACTTCTTGACGGCAGCCAGCGACTTGGACGTGCGTTCCCCAGCAGCCTTCGCGTACTGCTGCTCCTTCACGCTGTCTTCGCGTGCAGCCAGCAGCTGAGCACGCAGCTCACCCACTTCCACACGCATCTTGTCCACTTCATCCCGCTCCAGTAACGCCTGCTCTCGTGTCTGCGTGAACTTGGCTTGCACCTCCTTGAGCTGACGCTGCAGCAGCAGCTTGCTTTCTTCTAGACACGCCACAGAACCGCGCAGTTCCTGCTCTTGGTTACGCTTCTCCATGGCCAGCGCACTGAGCTTCTGTTCGGCGAGTCGTAGCGCCTCCTCCATCTCGTCCTTAAGTTGTTGGAGCTCGTGCTGGAGGTCAGCGACCTGCTGCTGACTTCGGTCCTTCATCTCCTGCTGCCCTTCCAGTTGGCTCTTGAGGTACTGTCGCTCGTTGTCCAGTCTCCGTAGCAGTGCTTCCATCTGCATGCGTTTGGTCTCTTCGTTGGCGCTCTTGACGCCCATAGAACCCGTGGAAGCGGTATCCAACTTACGCTCTTCCTCCAGAGACTCTACTTGCGCCTCAGCGTCCACGAGCTGGCGGGTCAGACGTACGTTCTCCTCGGCAAGCTTGTCCATCGCCAACTTGGCGTTGGCCTCCTTGCTCTTCCACATGGTGAGCTCCTGCACCAGGTCCGTCACATTGGCCTGCAGCGTCACGAGTTTGCCTTGCATACTGGCCTGTTGCGTGCTCAGCTCCTGCTTTTCCTGCGCAAAGGCGGCCTCCAGTCGCTCCGTCTGCTTCTTGAACGCTTCTTCCTGGTCTGCTAGTGCCTGCCGCTTGTCTTTCTTCATGTTCTCCATGGCACTCGTGACTTGCGCGAGGTGACTGCCCAGTTCTTCTCGACATTTCATCTCGGACGCGAGCTGCGCCTTGAGGTAGTCCACCTTGTTGCCCAGATGCTTCTCCAGCGCCTCCATGTCCTGTGCTCTGGCCGACGACGCTGAGACCAGACTGGCAGTGCCGCCTGAAGCCGCCAGGTTGCGGTGCTGAGTTTTGAGTGCCGCGATCTGACGCTCTAAGCGTTGGTTCTTCTCCTCCAGCACCGCGAGTTTGTTGGCAGTGAGGTCTTCCAGCGCCGCCTTGGCGTGCTTGGCTTGGGTGGTGGCCACTTGCGTCTGGCTCTGCAGACTCAGCGTCTGCATCTGCAGCTCCTCCGCCTGCTCCTTGGCGGTGTGCTCGCTCAGTCTCAGCGTCTCCATGTCCAGTTGGTACTTCTCGTGGAGCCGCTTGAGCTCCGCCTGATGCGTTCGGACGAGTTCCCGCTTAGCCTGCTCAGCCTGGGCGTTCGACTGGTCCAGCTGCAGGTTCAGCGAGTCGATGGTCTCGATCATTGCGGCCATCTCGTCCGATGCACTGCTGTCTCCGCTCTTGCCGCTCTGTGCGAGTTTCGCTTTGCTCTCTCGCGAGTGGAAGCTGTACTCTAGCTCCAGTAGTTGCTTGCGACTCTGCTCCTCCTTCTCTTGTAGCATGGTGGAACACTGCGTGCGGGTGCGTACCATCTCGTCCTCTAGCTTGCGCTTGCGTGCGTCTGCGGCCGCCAGCTTCTGTTTGGTCTGGGCCAGCTCCGTCTCCAGGCTTGCTACTCTCTCCAACAGCTTTGTACCATCCGCTAACGTATGTGTCGAGCCAATGGCTGGTTGTTGGTTACTGCTCGCTCCCACTGCAGTTCTCGGAGTACCATTTCGACTGCTAGAGTTCCCACTTTTCCTCTTGTGCTTGACGATGGATGATCCCGCAGGCTGCAATGACGGTAAAGTGGCGCTGCTGGACGCACTGGTAGGTCGCTCGTCCTGCTCCGGTCCACGGGAGGGACTCTTCCGACTGGACCGAGAATCTCGTGCCGACAGCGGCTCTTGTGTGCTCTCAGTCATGTTGGCGGTCTGCTTGGCCAGTTCCTCGAGGAAGAGTTGGTCGTACGCGTCACTGGGCTGGTCTATTGGCGGCCCGCGGTGATCGTTCCTAGCGCTGCTTGCGGTGCTTGCCACGATTTCTGTTGGAAGTGAAGCAGTGCGGGGCCGACAGAAACCCAGGTCGCGTGCGCGGTTGAGCTCCGAGTAGATGCGGTGGCAGTTGGCACACACAGGCACCTGCTTGTAGAAGAGCGACGGATTGGCACGACCAAGTTCCATACGAAAGACGTTATCGGCCTCCTGCCACTGCAACGCCAGCGCACTGGCGTCCAATCGCACGGCAACTGGGATAGCAGTGCCTCGCAGGAAGTCAAGCTCGGCATGAGCGAGCAAGACGTTGTTGTTACCCATCTTGAAGCGCTGGCCGGTGTCTTCCAGCACGACGAGCTCGGTTTTCCCATCGTGGTCCCCAGCCGTGTCTTCGAGGCTATTGCTGTTGTTGTCGCCTGTTGGCAAGTGCTGTACGACCTTGGCGAGGCCTGGGAGCGAGGCTAATGCAGTTTGGCAGAACTCGCCGCGGCATTTGTCCACCGGATGAGAGCTGTCCGTTGTGAAGAGGCTCGGAGACAGCAGGTTGGGCAGAGAAGCCTGCTTCTGTGAAAGTTTCGACGAGATACCCCCAGCGACGCCGTCGTGCGGATGTAGCTCCACGCGCTCAATGTGCGTGAGCCACAGCGTCTGTGACTCGTCCACCACGAACTCCAGCGCCGCTGACACCACCCGCGCATCGCTAGCACGCGCCAAGAAGTTCACGACGGAAGCCGTGGCATCCTCTGTTTGACTTCGCAACGCTGGTGCCAACGTTATGAGCGAGCCTTGCTTGGCACCGCCGTCTTTCACGTGGAAGTGCCCAGAGCGTCTCTCGACAGTCACGACAGGCATCGAACTGCCCACTCCAGCTTCGTAGGCCACGTAGATGTGGTTGGGCTCGTCTCCTTGCGACGGGATGTACGCCTGCAACCCCTTCACGACGTTCGTGCTATCTGAAAACGACTTCAGTGTATTGGAGGCTTTGCTGGCAGCACTTCCCTCGTTCTCAAGCGTTTGGAGACACTCTTCCAGCTCTGCCGGTTCCACGAGCCGTCGAGACCCGTCTTGAGCCACCACGATCGCGACGTATCCACTTCCATGCTCGCTTTTGGTTTGCTGTAGACTTGCGGAGCTGTATCGGCTGGCGAGTTGCGTGAAGCGATCTCGAATCTTGGCCGCAGGCACAGCACCACCACGATTTCGACTGGCGGTTTTTGGAGTCTTCTTGCGCGCCACCGTGCCGTTCTTGCTCGTGAAGAGCCACAGACTGGCGTCCACGACGCCGCCGTCACGGTAGAAGATGACGGTGTCCACCATTTGCGCGGAACAGCGGGGTCTGTGGCCGTTCTCGGGGACGTCGCTCCAGAGCGCGGCGTGCGCCCAGTCCCAGCCATGCTCCACCGCCGCCTTTAGTCTCCTCTTGCTCATTGTGACGACGTCTAGGAGCTGCAAGAGCAGCAGACCGAGTCGGGTGCGAGACTCCGCGTGGGGCTCTCTCTGGCGTCGGGTTCCTGGAGGCTCTGTTTCATGCTCTGACGTCCAAATTCGGCCTGTCGTCTGAAGATGTCGGCCGTTTTCTCGTTTGGGTGGGAGGAGTGATGGTCAACGAGTGGCTTCAAGTTGCTGCTTGTCGTTGGCTGGCTGCGTCTGAAGAGCGGAAGCAGACTCCTGCCTGTGCTAGCTGGTGGTGCAGAGGCCAAGCAAATGCAGACGGAGACGGCTACAAAGCGGTGTTTCATATTCAGTGCAGCGGTGGCTATGCATGGTCCCTAGTGCTCGCAGAGGGAGAAGAAACGCTCGTCGTAGTCATATCCGTCGTCCTCGTCGTTCGGTGCGGCGCGTTCTTCCATAAGCCCCAATCGGTGCGCCTTCGCCTCCTCCAACGACATGCCCCTCGGTAGCATGGACTTGATGTTCTCCTCCACGTTGTCCAACAGTGAAAGCTTAGACAGGGACTGTACCTGCGCCATGTCGATCCACTCCTGCTGCTGCGGTGGGATCACCAAGGTCGACGGAACGGGGGTGTCCGGGTCCACGAGGAAGAACGCCAAGATCTTGCGCACGCCTGGGCGACTGGGATCCGCCAGCTCAAACGGCTGGACTTGGTGCTGCAGCACATTCGGGAACACCACGCAGCGGCCCTCCGTCGTGTTCACGGACCCCAGCACCTGAGCCAGTAACTGCTCATTGAACATCCCGTACACCGCCGCCACGCCGTCATCGTCACTTTGCTGGTACATGGGTTCCATCACCTCCATACGGAAGGACAGGCGAGAGTCCTTGATGTTCTCGCACGCAAAGTAGTAGATGCCAGTGCTGATGATCTTCTCGGCTGGTGTGCCTTCGATGTGCCACGAGCCGCCAGCGTACCGCGGATTCTCCGGGGTAAGCACGATCTCCGCCACCTTGACGATGACCTGCAGCTTCTTTCCTTCCCAAGAGGCACTTGCCTGGATCTTTGGGACTTCTAGGACAGCAGGAACAGCCGGGCGCTGAGGAAGTTCGTCGTACGCTTCATGGTGGTACATGTCGACTTCGACCAGCGGGTCGCGCACCCAGGCATCACGAACGGACAGCAGCGTCTCGAACAGCGGCACGAAGCTGCCGAAGATGGAAGCGATCGAGTCGTACAGCTCACCGTGCTTTTCTGGGTGCAAGTTGTTGATGTACGAGAGAATGCGGACAGCGTGACGGCCATTCGCGTCCTTCTTCCCGACAAGGAAGTCGCTCGGGATCCACTGGTAGTCGGTATTGCACGATACGGGCTTCTCCACCTCGTCCACTCCAGCAAACATCATCCGGTTCATCTGCTCGGCAGGCGACGAAGCCAAGTTCGGGTCAGGGGCACCGCTGACTCTCAACGTCTGGCCAAAGACGCAGCAATACAGCGACGGGTGCACCAGATCCAGCACCTGCTTGTCCGACTTCGGGTGCCAGTCCTTCTGCTCGTCTGGCACGTTCTCCAACTCGTGCACCTCGCTAGCAAACAGGCTCGCCACCGTATCGGACACGGCGTTGTCGCTGATCCAGACACCGTCGATGCCTGCGGGTGAGATGATCATCTCATCCGCGTGGCCAGTCGGGTCGAACTGCTCACCGGCCGCAATCGCCTCGATGGTTCTCACGATGCAGGCTTTCACCGCCGCTAGCTCATGGTGAATGCGCTCACAGTGCATCTGCAAGACCTCCAGACGCATCTGACTTATACCCTCCGAGTCGGCAGGTAGCGGTAGCGCGGTCTTCACGGACGCGCCTTGGCGCACGGCCAGCACGAATTCGGTGGCTCTCGAATTCAGTGTCGGGTCGTCCAAGCTTCGTGCGGCGTCGGTGGCTGGCTTGAGGTTGTCTTCTGTCCACAGTTCGAAGGGGATCGCGCTGAGTTTCTCGTGCAGCAAGAGCTGGTTGACCGTCCACTTGATGCTCGCGTAGGACTCCCGACTCGACAGTTTGCTCTTTAGCGCATCCTGCTTCGTCTTCGCTTTCGCCCCCCTTGCGTCGCCGCCAGAGGTTCCAGCTGTAACGCTTTGCCCGGAGCTAGCATCACCGCTGTCGTCACTTGGCTCTTCCTCTTCTTCGTCGCTGTCGGTCTCGGAATTCAAGTCCGTGCTGATGTTATTGAGCCAGCCTGCCAGCTTGGCGCTACGCTCTGTCTGCTCGGGCGGCTCCTGCAGCAATTTGCCGAGGTCATCGAGCGGCTGCTGGCCTCGCGTCCAACCCATGAGCGTCTGATCAAATGTCTGCAG
>JAADYK010000621.1:0-16481 GCA_023338225.1 Halophytophthora batemanensis
GCGCGCACCCCCTTCTCGTTCTGGAACTCGGTCATGTGTCGCTCCACTCTTTTCTGGATCCGCCACAGCAACTGGATGTAGAACTCGATGCGATCGTTCATCGTGATGCGGTTGGGCCAAGGGATCCACTTCTCACGCCAGGCGCCTTCGTCCTTCACGAGAATCTTGCGCACTTCGGGGGTCTCCGGGAACTCAGGCGCGCGTGTGTGGTAGCACTCGTCCACGATTTTGCCCGCCTGCTTTTTGTTCTTGTCGTACTCGACTTGGACGAACAGCACCAATCGCTTGCGAAAGTGCTCGCGCAGCATCACGCCCGCGTTCACCACCATCTGAACTCGGAGCTCAAGCTTGGAATTGCTGAGCCCTGGTAGATTCGGGATGGCTGCACATGATGCTTGTTTTCGTTCCTGTCGGTAGATCTTGATGGTCTCCCACAGCTCGGGATTCTTCGCTGCGATCTTGTGCGAGTGAGATGTGGGGGCAACTCCAACGCACACGTGGTCAAAGAACGTCTGGTCGTACTTTGGCAGCGCGATGCTGTTCTCGAGGCAGCGCAGCGTGTGCAGGTTGACCAGGTGCCAGGCCTCCAGCTGCACCTGTTTCATGACGACTGCGGTACGACGGATCTCCGCGCGCAGGTCCGGGTCCGGGCACACGGTCTTTAGTTTGCAGGGCACGCTGTAGTAGCCCTTGCCCACCTTGAACACTTCCTCTTTCAGCGTTCCCTGAGATTTCGTGCGCGCGGTCTTCTTCGCCTGGGTTCGCTTCTGGGCAGGCTCGCTCGACTCGTTGACCTTCTTCGAGCGCTTGACCAGCTTGCGCTTGCCCGCAGTCTTCTTGACAGGCGTGGCCTCCATGGCCTGCATCTCCTGGGACAGCTCTTCCACCTCCTGCGAGTCAGGAACAAGTTCCCCCATGCAGTCGTCCGGAACGTCTTCCTTCTTCTTGCGCTTCTTGGGCGCCATGGTCGCTCGCATGCGGAAGCACACGGCTCGGATTTCTGGCGAGTGCATTGCAGAAAATTATAACTTAAAAAATAAGTTTTCAGTGGGTGACATTCTCACTGTAAAAAGGATAAGCGCCTTGCCTGCAAGAAACCACCCAGAGCCAAAGCAAAGCAGGTCGGAAGGAACCAGAGCAGCGAGGCCGCCATGTCGAGCCTGTCAGCGGCGCAGGCGGACGGCTACTACTACCCGCAGGAGTGGCGACCGGAGCATGGCTCGCTGAACCAGTTCCAGGGCTCGCACCCACTGGGAAAACGCGCCAAGCGCCTGGCCAGCAATGGCGAGCTGGTGGTGCGCTTCGAGATGCCCTTCAACGTCTGGTGCACGCACTGCGAGACGCACATCGGGCGCGGCGTGCGCTATAATGCCCGGAAGAAACGTGCGGGTGAGTATCTCTCCACTGTGCGCTGGGAGTTCCGCATGACCTGCATGGCCTGCAGCGGGGAGATGGTCATCCGCACGGACCCGCAGCAGCGTGGTTACGAGCTCGTGAGCGGCGTGCGGAAGAAGGCGGAGGAGTTCGATGCTCAGGACGCAGGCACAGAGCGTGTAAATGACGCCTCCGTGGCTGCACAAATCCGCGCTGACCCGTTCTTCCGACTGGAGCACGAGACAGAGGATAAGCGTGTGGCAGGAAAGCGTGCCAAGGGGTTGGAGGCCCTCATGGAGCTGCAGGACACGCAGTTCAAGGACGACTACGCCAGCAACTCGGCCTTGCGAGCGCGGTTTCGAGACAAAAAGAAGCAGCGAAAAGTTCGCGAGCAGGAGGCGGCACGCCTGGGTCTCTCCATCCCGCTTCTGGAAGCCCACCCGGACGACGTGCTGGAATCCAAAAGCGTCGTGTTCAAGGGTATTCCAGGCAAGCGGCGACGCTCCCGTATGTCAACGACAGCTACAGCCACCTCGTCTGCCTCTACCTCTAGATCTGCGTCTGCGTCTGCGTCTGCGACGGTAGCGATACGTCCGAAATCCTCGCGGAGAGTGGCCGACACCTTCCAGAACTTTGGAGATCCCATAGGCTCGCAGCTCCAGCGTCTCAGAGCGTCTAAACGCACTCGCAGACAACGCGACCAGTCGTGAACACCAGCTGTAGTATCGCCGTTCGCATCCCGCCATGAACATGCAGCCTTCTACTGTCCTTGCCATGCTTCAACGCTGCATTCGCACGAGCATCAACCAAGTCGAAGCTCAGTACGGAGCTCGAGAGGTCCGCAAACAAGCAGGCCAATCACAGCGGTTTATTTCTAAATTCAGCGAATCACCAACGTCCATTTGGCCAATGCACTCTTTCTCCGAACCAAACATCGTCTACTGGTAGTCCGCTGTCTGGCTCCGCTTGCCATGGAGAGGATGACGCGCGAGTTGGAGCTGCTCTTCCGCGCGTGCTGCAGGCGTAACGAAGAAGATGCTGAGCAGCAGATCGAGATAGACGACTCGACTGCTGCGCAGTGGGTGTGCTGCATTCACGATGCTTTCTACGACGTCTCTGCTGTCGCGCGCGGCGCCAACAAGTTCCTCGAGCTGGAGGAGACCTTGGCGCAGGTCTTTGAGCGTTTGAGTCTCACTGCGGGCTCGGCGTTCTGGGAGTTTGCGGTGCGTATACTGCTGTTGTTGACACGCGATACAAAGAAGCAGAAGGAGAGACCAGTGGTACCTGAATCGTCAGCTCAGAAGAAGGTGAAGAAGAAGAAGAAGTCGCAGCCCAACGCACCACTGGCGTTCGTGGTGGTCAACGCGCTGCGGAAGCTCACGGAAGGGGGAGACGGTGAGCACCAGCAGAGCCACTGCCACTCCCAGGGACGGACAAGTGTGGCCTTGCGTGAGTGCTGCTTGCTTGGGCTGCGAGGCAAGAGTGATGTGGTACGCACGAGGGGTTTCTGTCCTGAACCAGCGAAACGACACGATCCTGAGTTGACTTTGTTGCGCATGCTTGCCCTTCTTTGGTAGGATCAAAAATTGGTTGTAGAGATAATTGACCTCTTCGACATGAGGGACTTGGAACCACAGGCCATCCAGAGTGGGGCGCAGAGCTTGCTCGAGTCAAAGAAGTACACGGCGCTCATCAAGTTCTACGGCACCTTCAGCTCCATGCAGTGGTCCTTTAAGGAGACAATTAAGACCATGATCAGATCGAAAGATTGGTCTGCGGCTGAGTTACTAGCGAGGGCATTCAGCGGTCCAGAAGAGAAAGGTGAGTGTGGGATGGACTACTTTGTGGAGTTTATGGGCGCTGGACTTGACTCACGTGTGTGTTCCGTTATGAAGACCTTGGGAAGGTGCTCGTGGATGAAGCCATCTCATTACAGGAATTCAAGCGGGTACGTGGGAAATGAAGCATTTGTTTGCGTTGTGATGCTACGAGTGCTCACTTAATCGTTTGCACGTCTGTTCTGGTTGTCTTAGGCGCATCGCATCGTCTACAACTTCTCTCTTCAGGAGGACTATCCAGATATCGGTGTGTATTACTACTGGGCTTAGTCACAAGTGTTCGTGTGCACTAATTTGCAGTCCATGCGACTGGTTTGATGTCATGCTTGGGCAATTCCAGAGCTCCTGTACTGCCGTGACGGGCTTATGAAACTCATCGAGCGGCAGCGCTGGCAGATGGCCCTCTCATTTGCAGGGAATGACACTTCTCTCCAAAAAGTGCTCTTCGATCACATGGTCGCAGCAGGAGAAGTGCAATGGGCCGCACAGTTGGCCCAAGTGCTTGAGATACCCAACTTTGAGGCTTGCGCAGCCCAAATGATAGCACAGCGGGGGGCGCTGGCCATAAATGGACTCCTGAACTCCGCCGATGCAGCTGCATTGGACGGCTGCTGGGGACTCAAGCTGCGGGATGAAGACGTCGTGTACTGTAGCACGGAGCAGGCGTTGCAGGAGGCCATGAACCAGTTCTTCGGCGACGGGGAAGGCGCTGACGTCCATGACGCGTCTGTCGTGGATGAAAGCAAAAAGAAGCTTGGTAGTTTTGCCGAGAATCAGATTGTGGGACTGGATGTGGAGTGGAAGCCGACGTCCACGAAGATCGCAACAGCAAGCGGCTCAACGACGACAATGGCTGTCGCAAGTATTTTGCAGATCGCGTCCTCATCGCGCGTCTTCATCATCGATCTCCTGGAGCTGGAGGTGCGTGGCAGCTGCGAGTTTAGGAGTCGCATGACTGTGAGACCTTTTCGCATGTTGTATTTGACTCACAAGTGGCACATGTGCACTGCTCATCTGAACCAGGACAATGACTTCTTGTTCGAGATCTTCCTCGAGCGTTTGTTTCACTCGCCGCTTCTGCTGAAGGTCGGCTTCGGGTTTTCTTCCGATCTCAAAGGTAGACGAACGAGTTGTCCCAAAACCCCACTCAAGCTGAAGGCGGGCTTAGTTTTAACAGTATTTGCGTATTTGCTTGCGCAAATGCTATCTAGTGCTGCATCAAACCTTCCCGGAGCGATCCGCATGTATGTCTGTGTCGCCCTTTTTGGAGTTGAGTACCGTCGCCTCCAAGCTGCCGGGCGTGTCAACAGTGAATAGTCTGTCCAACGCGGTCAGCCATATATTGGGCAAGCCATTGGACAAGGTAAGTTCTTCTAGTACTGGTTGCGACTCGCAATTCCGACTATGAGTGGGCTGTCATTGACGACGCTGGGTCTTCCTTTGATATGCACTTGTTTACTGCAGCGGATGCAAATGTCCAACTGGGACACGCGCCCTCTTTCATCGGCTCAGATTTCGTACGCAGCGCTGGATGCCTACTGCCTCGTGGAAATCGTTGCGAAACTGTGAGTGAATCTGGGTGGTTGGTGACCTCATCCGATTGAGGTTTGACCTGTTGAGTGGTTCCTTCGGTTTGTTACTGACTACTTCCAATGCAGTAAGGCGAATGTAGGTGATAGTACGAGCGACTTGGAACTCCCACCTTGGGAAGAAACGGAGACGTACATCGGTGAACTTCTCCACTCGTCTCCCTTGAGTGGGGAGAAGTTAGTAGATGCCATTGCCTTGAGGAAGGAGCATCATGAAGAGTGGATAAAGCTCAAGGCGAAGACGAGTTCAGTAGGGGGAGCAATCGAGTTGTTAACACCTCAGGCCATCAAGGATTATTGGGAAGAACGCAAAGTGCTGCATCTGCAGAGGCAAGCAGGGCTCTCCTTGGACGACAAGTTGGACACTGAGCTCCGATTTCTACAGTCTGAAAGCATCAAGGAGCTGCTGCAACGACCCCAAGATCCCAATCAGCCGCCCGAGTTCCTGGCAGTGAACTGTATTTGCTTCTTTGCTGACGGTACGCATTACTACTGCATCAGCAGTACGATGAAGAGCAGCGCGGAAATTGACAGCTTCTCCTTGTTTTGTATTTGCTTTAGAACTGCCGTGTGTGGCGTGTATCGATGCTAGCTGTAAGCTGGACACTGCCCAGCTTGCGAGTCTCTGTGGCGTAAGTCACCGACGAATCAAGCTGGCGACGCCACTCGAGTGCTGTGAGCGCTTTGGCTTTGCTCCAGGCACTATCCCTCCTTTTAGCCACCGTCGAAGCGTAAGTGTCTACGGGGTGGAGACGTCCGTGCCAATTTATGCCAGTGAGACTCTAAGGCAGGTGAGGCACTTGGTATGCGGTGGAGGTTCGCACGGATCTTTGCTCTGGCTCCAGTCGAAGGCCTTCTTCGCACTGGTGGAACTGGAGGCGGTGGGAGACATCCAACGCGGCGCATCAGCCACGGAGGTGCTGGCTTCAAGCACTAATGCAGCTACTGCACCCGAGAAGCTGCCAGTGGCCAGTCACGAGCTCAAGTTTTTGGCCGATTCAATGGTGGCGCGCGTGGGCAAATGGCTGCGCACGATCGGCATGGATGTGGTGGTGTGGAATCCCTATGCGGTTCCCAAGAAGGGTGCGAGTCAGGATCACAAGGCGGCATTGCTCGCGTTGGCTGTGCGGGAGCAGCGCATCCTCCTCACTCGAGATAAGAAGCTGGCCAACCGACGCGACGCCGGGGCCTGCTTTGTCGTGTCGAGCGACGACCCGTTCCAGCAGTTCCAGGAGATCAAGAACCACTTTGCGCTGCAGCTCGTCAAAGCGGACATGATGTCTCGCTGTGCGCGTTGCAACGCTAAAGGCTTTGATGTCGTGGACCTGGACTATGTGCGCACGCAGACAGAAGACGAGGTGCACCCCAATGTGCTGGAGGTCGTGACTGAGTTCTGGGTGTGCCGCGTCTGCCACAAGATCTACTGGGAAGGCCCCAAGTACAACTCGTCTTACTCGAATCTGCTGCGTATGTTTGACGGCCAGAGCATTGTGGACTCCTCTGTATCCACCAGCGTGGACAAGGACGAATAAGAGTGAGGGATGTTGTTGCAGTAGCCAGTGGCGGTGTAGCAACAATTTCTTTCATCTTGGTACCTGTCCACACCCTGGCCCACTGCGCAGTGTCTCCTCCTGTCTGTCTTCCACTCGACCCGTGTCCTCGGCCTGCTGTCCTTTCACCCGTACTTTCTTCTTGGTTTGTCTCCTTGCCCGCTTGGGGCCTTGCTTTCCCCCTACCAATCTACCACTGAATTCCCACGAAATGCCATCACTTTTTGAAAATCACCCTCCATTATTCACCAACATCTAGGCCAGGGTTGGCCAATCATAGATCATGGGGGATCTAGCACTGGGTCCCAGCCGCTCATAACCACGAGTGCTCCGCTCGCTCTAGGCGGGTCAAGGACAAGCCGTAGTTCCAGTGTAAAAGGCACTACACAACGAAGATATGGTCGTGCTACGGGAGAACCAGCCGCAGCATCGCCAGCGAGAAGGTCTTCTCGTGCTTGCTCTGCAGCCCGACGCTCGACCCCGACGTGAACGCTGCACGTAGCATCTACCTGAAGAACGAACGCGTTCCCACTCGGGCTCCTGGAGTCTGGCCTCCCAGAGATGCCAACTCCGCGGTTGTTAGTTGCGCGTGAGCTTGTTCACATGCATCGACCTGAAACGAAAAACGGCATGTCTTCTGGGGCCAGAACGGTACTTTGGAACTTGATGGCCACTTCGGAATATATCGAGTCAAAGCTACCGTCAAAACAATAAGCAAGGAAAAGACGAAGGTGTCACCTACCTGCCGCGCGCGAACTCAGAGTGGTGTCGCCAGCTCGAGAGCGTGTCCACTTCGTTGACACCAGCACCGACAGTACCAGAAGCTACGGACGAGCTATGGTTTTGTACTGCGTTGCATCAACGACTGGCGCTATGACAGGCAGTGACGTCCACTCGAGAAGAATTTTCAGCTATACCCGCGGATTCGTTACATCCGACAGAAGACGGGAATGCTGTGGCCATTGTGGAGCCTCTAGAATGTAGCGTTCAAAGCAAATACTTGGCCATGGCCACTATGGACGGTTACAGCGCACGGTGCTTAACCTCCTACACGGATTGCCTTGCGGCTAGAAAGCGTGTGGAAGAGGAAAGCGGAGCTCCAAATCCTCTATTGACGAGCTCTCCAATACGTACCGAGATGACCTCAAAAAGACGGGGAAAGAGCCCGGGGTCCGGAGCTTCTGCAACATCAATGGTGTCCAAGCGCATCCCGCGCCAAGTCTTCGAGAGCGTATCGCGTGTGGTGTAGTCAGATACCCAAACTGCTGGGTTCAGCGGTACGACTCGAGTCAAACCAGTCTACTGTCTGCACTATTAGTCGTGAAGAACAACTTCACTACTAACTCGCGACTAGGTTGCCGGCATGAGCGGCCACCTGATTTGTTGCACCTGGGGCAAATGGCTGAGCCTATTGCTGATTGGCCTCGACGGTATGTTGGTCTTCTCAGAGATGAAGCTTCCCGGTGAAGTAGGCCAATCAAAAAGGTAGGCAAACAGAAAACGACTCTATCAAAGCTCTCTTTTTCTCTCTTCGTACCCGTAGTGTATCGTGGGCAACTTGAACTTCCTCGAGAACGTGCAGAACTTTGGTGGCGCCATGGGCAAGGGCATGATCAACCAAACATAATCCAGCTACTGGCTGGTTCATGAATCTCGAGGGATTTCTCCCGAGTGTGTCGAAGAATACGTATCTGGTCAGCAAAATGGGGGTGCACGTGGGTGGATGCCAGTAGCTTACCTAGTTCAATGAGTATCAGAATGAATGAACTGCAGCAAATGGCGGAGAAGAAGTGTATTGGCATGTGAGGATAGCGCGAACACACTGTCGAGAAAGATGGAGCAGATGTCTAAGTTCGTGAACAGTCTGGCAAGGTGAACGTGGGGACTGGATAGGCGATTCAGACGTCACCGGCTCTTCTCATGGACACCTAGCGAGGCCTGGTTCAACGTCTGGAGTTTGACCCCAAAAGGTTATAAGAGGATGGCTACACGGCGAAAGTCACTAGCCTGGTTGAATTTGCCACGCTGCAAAATACCTTCCTCTTCCGTGAGACCCAGCAGTTGGTGTGTATCACCGCCATTGGTACGTTTCATGCTCACGTCTCTATGGATGGCCATCACAGCAAAGTACTCATGACAGAGCCGCTGACCTAAGCTGGAATCTGGAGGCTGGATGCTCTCTTGGACACCAAGGTTTCCCACACGAGGTTTCTCGCATGTGACGAGCTAGACTTCACGTGGCTCACCACACTACCCAACTGTTTCCGGTTTGTGGGTTTATTTACCCCGCATAAATTATCACGGTCACAAGATCTCCAAAACGGACGTGCAGGCACTGAATGAGATGCTCTACCGCACGAAGATCACTAGCTTCGAACGCACCGTACAGAAAGGTGCGTTAATCTCCTGGAGAGGATACCTTCATATGATCTCTTCATGGACAGCGTTACCTGATGCAGCCAAGGTGGCCGATGCGTCTTTTTGTACTTTGACAAGCGCTTCACGTCATCACTGGTCCTGCATTTCTGGAACACGTATAAGGAGATGTCGAGATCACGTCGCGTATGGAGCTCTGCACGGTCAGCGGGTTGCTTGAGAATCCCTGCTACAAGCACGTTGCGCCATTGGAGACTCCGAAACGTTTGTCTACTGTGCTATACTACATAAGAAGAGCTGAGCAACTGAACTCTCATGTGACCACACTTAATTATCTTGCTGCCGGTCATCACATTCTCCCGGTAAACAGCGCCTTTTACTTCATTTATTGTCTGTGCTCGCAAAAAGTACACGCCATATCTTGGGTTAGAAAGTGTTGGGTACTCTGGTCTCGGCAAAGCGCTTTCGGCCATCGGCAAGGCAAGCACGCCACCTTCCTCATCCGCATCTTCATTAGTTTGCCGGTTTGCAGAGTCGCCCCGAAGAAAACGCACAGCCACTATGGAGCAGACTAAAACCTATGTTGCTACCGTCCACGGCAGTGAGTGGGGGTACTTGGCCTGCGCGTACAAACTTCCCAGAAAATTGTCGCCCTGCGCTTGTATATGCAGTGCTTTTGGCCAGCAGTGTTCAAACAAGGACAGACTCTTTGTTGCAAGTGGTGAGTATCTGTGATTAGAATCCATGTAGTTAGACTAGGCCAGCGCACAGTCGCGGCACGTCGTTGCACAAGACGATGAGGGACTTGAAGGCACGATCCTCTTCGCCCTGCCAGACATCCAGGCACTCCTCCGCCGTAGCCACCAGATCCCTTGAGTAGGTCACCTCCTTGCTGTAGGCACAGAAGGCGTGCAGTATGCGCTTGATGCTTGCCTTCTCCTTCTCCGACGACTGCACGGTTAGCCGGTTGACGTCCTGAGCGATAGCCTCTAGCAGCTCAGGTGAAACCTTTTTGCTGCGGATGGCCTTTTCCACACGCAGCGATGTATCCGAGATACTGGAAGCCAGTTGGAGCAAGCGCTCACCCTCGGTCTTGTTGCCGTCAACGGAAGCTTCCAGGTAGAACTCGTGGTCGTCCTCCGGTTTGGGGAGCACCTCGTAATCGTCTTCAATGTCGCTTGGCAAGTCTGTGGCCTCCGTGACAGACAAAGCTGCGCTGTCGCTTTCTTCTGGCGCGTTGTTGTCTTTCGCAGCATCTGGCTTATCATTGTCTGGTGTGTGAGCGCTCTTCAACCCCTCTGGGCTCTTCGGTGTCTCTTGGTCTTCAGGCGTCTCTGGGACTGAGAGCTTCCTGGATGGAGCAAGCTTTCTCGTTTGACGCAACTTTCTATGGGGCACCGCAGGCGCCTCAAAGACGGCGTCAAACTCATCGAACACGTTGTCGTAGTTGCAGTCGGCCATGATCGTGGGCTGTGGATTCGCCCGTGCCACAAACTCCTTGGCAATCCACACGACTGTGGCGATGAGCGCGGCTTTGGCGTGGCGTGTAGCCGCCGCGGCCCAACAGCGAAGAACGGCGGTGCCCACAGACACTTTGGCAGACAATACACGCATGAGTGCAGCCTGCTGCGCCGCACACTGGCGCTGTAGAGGAGACCAGTGGCGCTGCTTGCTGCACAGAGTGCCCACCTGCGCGCTCACGACGGCGTAGACGCTGACGGAGCGGCTACGCGCGCGACAGGCCGAGGCCACGATGAGGTTCCCCATGTCTGCAAGGAGAGGCGGTGTGGCGCTGGCTTGCTGTCCCTGGGCAATGACAGACGGAGGTGTCCGCTGTTCGAGTCGGTGGTGCTTGCTGATGCCCAAATGCCCGATTTGGACTTTAGACTCTCGAAGAAGGAATGCGGCGTTTCGCTTCTTCTCCGAATCGAGGCCTGGGATTGGTTGATTAGAACGTGGGTTCAACATGAATGTGGAGCGGACCCACTGGGAGTTGCACACTGCGGTCTGGGACTGTGAGAGTCAACGCTGAACCGGATGATGCGCAAGTCATGGTTTCTTACGTAAATCCCGAGTAGCTGGCCAATCCTGGGGCACGAATTTAAAAAAGTGACGGCAGCTCGTGGCGGTACTGCAATTTCTGAAGCAAGTTTCGCGCCAATCACAGATGATTCTGCGGATGCGTTTCCACCAATCATGCGCGCCAAGTAGCCAATTCCCGCCCCGCAGAAAGGTCGACGTAAGCATGGCTTGATGACATCAATGGGCGCCGCCCGCCGACGGGGTTCACCTCGGGCCACCCGCCGCCGCTCGCAGTCCGTCACTTGCGAATCGAAGCAGTGTGCAGCATGACGGCGCAGGAGTACAAGGACGTCGATCCGCCGTGCGAGGCGCAGACCTCCGTGGCCGCCAAGGAGATCAAGGGCGCTCATGGCGATGCGCTGGTGCTTGAGGCCACGGGCTTCTTCGCCGAGGACAGCGCCGTGCCGGGATGGATGCAGAGCCTGGTGACGGACGTCTTCAGCTTCGTGACCATCCACTACAACGTTTGGGCGGTGCCCTTCCTGGTTCTCTTCTACTACCTCTACCAGGTGAGTCGCGAACTGTCCGCGTCATCTGCACTTGCAATCTCTCTGCAATACGTTGCGAGAATGGCAGAAAATTTTGTCTGACCAGAGACTGCTGCACTGTTTGTGCGGGAATGATAGAACGGCTATGGCATGGTGGCGGTGGCCATGGTGGCGTTGTACATGCCATCGTTCTTGAGCGGTGCGCAAAAGACGGCTGAAGGCAAGGCGTGGCCTGCCTTCCGTTCCAGCCGGATCTGGGCTCTGTGCGCCAAGTACCTCGGCGTCAAGGTGGTGCGGGAGCAGGAGCTGGATCCGAAGAAAAAGTACATATTTGGCTTCCACCCGCATGGCATCATGGTACTATCACGCCTCTCAACCTATGCTGGTATCTGGGAGAAACTGTTCCCAGGCATTGACACGCGAGGTGAGCGAGCCCCTAGTGCTGTGTGTTGCCTCTCCATGTTATTAATGAGTCTTGTCTTCTGTTTGACTACCAGCGCTGGGAGCGTCCACCATGTTTTTCATGCCGCTGGGTCGCGAGTTGTGTCTGTGGCTGGGCGGCGTCGATGCCTCGCGCTCCACCGCGGATAAGGTCCTCAATAACGACACCAGCATTGTCGTGTATCCGGGTGGGGTGCCAGAGATCTTCAAGACAGACCCCAATTCCAAAGTGGTGCGTAGTGTATAGTGGTGTGGGTCGGAATGTGGCAGAAGTGTCTAGCTCTGCGTGCGTGTGTATGGAGTCTAACCCCCATTTTCGTGTCTTCCTCGAGTAGAACGAACTAGTGCTCAAGAAGCGTCTGGGTTTCATCAAACTCGCCATGCGCCACGGTGCTGAGCTTGTGCCCACATTCGTCTTTGGCGAGAAGTGGCTCTACAAGTTAGTGTTCCAATGCCTCGAATGGCAGTGAAGTACCTGGCTGGGTTTACTGATGGTTGTATGTATGGTATTCTGTCTCCATCGCGTGTTTGCAGCATGTGGAACCCTCCTCAGGGTGTAATCGACTTCTGTCGTAAGACACTCAAGATCCCCATGATCATCTTCTGGGGTAAGTTCATGTGGATGCCCAAGCAGCCGCCCGTTGGCAAGCGCTTCGGAGTCGTGTACGGCAAGCCCATCGCTACCAAGCTCACCGCGGAACCCACGGAGGAGGAGATGCGCGCTGTGCACAAGGAGTATGTGGCGGAGATCGAGCGCCTCTTTGCGCAGTACAAGGCGGACTTTGGCTACGACGACGACGAGACACTAGTCATCACCTAAATTAAGGGGCTGACAGAATTGGGGCCATAGGGCTTCAGCAGTGCGGAAAGGGCTTCTGCTTGTATTCGAGACGAAATGGATGTCTGGCCGCTCTGATCCAGAGCGGTAGTAAAAAGATTTGAGTTCACCGCCGCACCTTCCTTCCTTCCCTCCATCTGCCTGATTGTTATAATGCTTCCTCGTCCAGGGTACCTTGGACTAATGCGGGCGTCTCTTGTGGCATGCTAGAGTATACTTTGCTGGTGTGGGAAGTAGAAAAGCTAGTGTGAAGAGATGATTTGCGTTGTAGTCGGTGTACTGCGAAGCGATGAGGGAAAACCGCAACGCACAGGCACATGGGAGCAAGCGCGTCACAGGAAAAAAAACGAGCATTAACTAAGGAGTTCGTGCGAGTTCCACCACACATAACATGCAACGCTGTCCACTCGTGTCTAATCCTACATGGCGATCCGTCTCAGCTCCTAGCGCGTTCGCCCATAGGCTTGGCCACATTGATTAGTTGTTATTCGGCGACGACAATGTCCAATACTGCCCCGCAGTGCGGACACTCGTACCCGATCACGTTCTTCTTAATAGCGGCTCCCCCGAGCTTTGGAGCTCAGGTAGCTTGTCAGCTTGCAGCGCCAACATCTCCAGTGTGCGTGGCGCCACTTCATCGAGAGCTCGGGTGCCTTCCCGTCCTGTGTAACGAGGCACATCCCGTTACACGTCAGTGGCCGTAGCCACTGACTGGTGTGAAGAGAATAACACCTGCGCTTGTGAATAAGCGTCGTCTCTGGGTCCTGCCGGCGTCTTGCAGCCTTGCTCCAACAAAGTCTTTCATTCGCACCCAGCCCGCCGAGTCGACCCCACTCCCTCGCAGTCTACGCGCACTGCAGTGTTGATGTATCCGTAGTCTTTCTCGTTTCTGCGAGGTGTTTGTCTCGCTTGTTGAGTTGCTCGGCGTGTGCGCTGCCATCTCATGCCGATCAGCGACTTGAAGCAGCGAAGGCGGAAAATATATTCTTGGTTGGCCAGCCGGCCAATACTCAATCAATACACTTCCAGCATCCCTTAACAAATTTTTATATATGTGCCCCGGGAACATTTGAGGGGAAAAGGAGGGAATAGAGCAATGTGTGGCGCTTATTCGCCATTCTTCCACGAACAAAGATGGTCAACCCAAGAGCAAAGGAGCTAACTCGAGCCCTCTTCATTCAGCAGTCTGATGTCCGCCTGCAGTGCCGCCTGTGAACATCATTTTGAACACCAAGCCGCAACGAGGGATACACTAACACTACGGCCCACCTGCACAACAACCACAGTGACACGCATCTCGAGACGTATTAAAGTTTCGCAGGGAAGGCCAGTACCCTCGACGGCTACATCTCTGTCAAGGTCGACGCGCAAGCCATGAACACACTCTAGTGGATGGACTGGACCATCATCGACCACTTACCATTTGCCTTCTGTAAAAAAAAGTCACGCGCGCGTAAGTACTCAACTTTGTCGACGATTGCCGAAAAAAAACTTTGTGAGCACATGGAAGCTGTTGAAGACACAGTTGTCAAGCGGATCCGGGAGCGGCTGAGCGATAAGCCAATGGGTTTCCTATTTGGCACTTGGACTGAGGCATCAAAGCACTACGTCTCGGTAATCGTTGCCGTGCCGGCGCTGGATGACCCAACTGTGGCGGACAAGTTCCCGTTGTGCTTCACGCTGTTCAAGCAAGAGGGTGAAATGGACTTAGACGCCTTTACTGAGCTCCTCGGCTACATTCTCAATCACTACTGATTGAGTGTGAAGCAGCTATGCTTCGTGACCTGTGATCACGCCAAGGTAAGCATGGCTCTCGCGCGAAAGACACAGGTCCCGATGCTGGGCTGCGCAAGCCATCATTTTCAGCTCACTGTAAATCTCGTGCTTCGGTCAATGGATAAGCTGCTCACCCAGATCTACGACCTCATAGATCGAATGAACACGGGGGGGAAACGAGCGCGGCTGCGTAAACCCAGCGCTTTAGCACCGATCCAGAGGAACACCACTCGCTGGAGTAGAACTTTCGCAATGGTGAACCGCTTCTTTCAGATTCAGGACAAGATTTTGTCTACCTGGACACAAACCTCGTCGATGTCATTCCCACACCACGAGAGGTCATCCAGCTCGAAAAGCTGCTCACCATGCTCAAGCAGTTCGAGAGCGTAAGCAAAAAATCTTTAGGGGAACGAGAGCAATCGAGTCAAGAGAGGGAGTGACAAAGCGGTTTCTCTGAACGGATTACGCAAGCTGTTCGACGGAGTGGTGGCACATTACCCTGGAATGTCTGTCTACCTCGGTCGCCGTGCTGCCATCGTACACTTGCCAGACTTCGAAGATGCTGTCACAAAAGTCTTGGTCAGGAAGAAACCGAAGTTCAACTAGACAGATCGAGACCAACTTCACCGCCTCTAACGACCCACTGATTTCATTTCTGACACCGAAGAATCCAAGGAATCCTTCGCGGTCATGCTTTTGAAGGCCACAGAGGAGAAACCGTCGCGGTATATCGACCTGCATTGAATACCGACCACGTCCAACGACGTTGAATGGCTATTCTCGACTGCCGGTCTCGTTTTTACCGACCGACGTCGCAGAATGGAGCCAACGCGGCTCGAGACACTTTTCTTTCTCGAGTACAACCGGGAGCTGTGGGACGCACCTTTTGTTGCAGCAGCAATGGAGCGATTGCAATCAAACAAACGGCAACGCATCCGCTCAGCTGTATTGGTGGTCAATACAAAAATACACACATTATTGATTGATCGCTGCATGACAGACCAATTCAATATACTGCTCGGTGGCGATAGTTTTCTGTCACTGCAGTTTGTCTAACTGAGGCTGTAACTACTCCTAGGTCTTCGGCTTCGACGAAATTCCACTTGCTGTTGCTCTTCTTATGTCGCTCTTCGCATTCACATTTTTCAGCACCTCTAGCGCCCTCCCTTTTTGTTTCCGAATCGTGCTAGAGTGGTATTCGGTTCCCAGGTATGCACTTGTGGGGTTCGGATCATAGCTACTGCATGCTAGGCAACAACATCATACCCGCGAAGTACTAGGAGCAAGCCTATTAAAATTCACCTCTGGCAGATCGAACTACTGTACGAAATAGTCCAGCAGAAGTAGACTTTGTGACATTGACTTATCTTCCTGCTGCTGGCCACTGTAGAAAAACAAATCCACCTCACTCCTCACTGATCGGTTGTAGTAGTTGAAGTCCGCTTCCAAACGCTCGCTCAAAGTTTGAAACTTCTGCCCCTTAAGCTCTTCACAGGTTGCGGAGAAAGAGTCGTCGAGCGATACATGACTGCTAACAAAGGTCGTGCCGCTGCTACAGTCTAGAATTTTCCAACCTTTCAGTCGCTCTGCGTATCCAACGAAGGTGACACGTACCGCACGATAGTTGAGCTTCTGACGCTTGGAGAATTTCTGTGCCAGGGCCACACAGCACCTAGCTTCGAGAAAACATGACTCTGCGAGTCATTAACAAGCAGTCCGCGACTCAACTAGATGGGGTTTGGTAGGTTTGGAAAAATCGTTAAATCCGCAAGGGCTTCTGCCGAAAAAGCAAGCATGCAGTCATGTAGATTTGTGTCTTAGGACCTCATTGATACCCCATTTGTCCCAAACGGCCAAGTAGTTTGCGCGCTACGAGCTCGTGAATGGACCTCACTGGACCAAAAATGCTCAGAATTAGGCTCAGTGGTTGCGTCTACAAAAAAATTATTCTAAGTTGGTGGGCCGCTAAAATCATCCTTACTGTTATAAACTTCACTTAACATTGATAGGCACTAGCCAATGGGTAACTAACGAGAACACTTCAGAAAATAAGCACGCCTCCGACACGCCGTTCGCCACGGAGTAGTACACCGGCCACACGCGCACCAACAAAGATGCCTCGAACGGAA
>JAADYK010000622.1:0-16469 GCA_023338225.1 Halophytophthora batemanensis
GCACTGGGGTGGCGGTTCCGGCGGAGGAGTTACATCTGTCTGGTCGATGCATCCAACGCGGTGGCCGCCTATAAAAAGAGACGTCAAGTGCGAGAGTCAGAGCCCGCCACATGAAGTGAGAGGCGCCAACAAGTGTGCGTGGGCCTAAAAGAAGAAAGTCGTGACGAGGACATGGGCACGGCCATCGCAAATGCGTCTCGCTCGAGCAGGAGGAAGGAGAAGGACTAGCGCAGCGACAGGCTGTCTAGGGAGGCGTCAATTGCACGATACGAATGTCGTCCCAGCTAGGTTCTACAACTTCGCTGGCACGTGGTGGTGCTGTCAGCTCCTGGCCCCGTCGTGGACGTAGTGTGCTGGCCAGTCCACCAAGTTGAAGCGGTGCCTGTGACAGCGGTGGCGCTCCGTGAGCTCGCTCGCGCCCAGGCTCTTGCCAGCGACTCTCTGGCTGCCAGCATGCGGCCCTGGACCCTCGTCGATGCCTTGAGGGCGTGTTCAGGTCGCTTCAATGTGTCCTGCACTGCCACACCTGCTCTCTCGCTGCTTGGCGCGTCGCTCTCGTCAGATGGCTTCGCCTTTGCGGCTGCTTTGGTGCCCGACACCAAAAGCAAAGTTACTGCATGCCAGGATCTATAACAGTAGTTTATTGCGGTTCACGGCTGTTGTTCAACAGAACTGCTCAGTGCTCACGAACGTAGACGGTTCCCATTGGTCCAGAAATCTACAACCCAATAAGTTTTACCATCAGTGAAGGCTAGACGAGATTTTAGTCCATTTTGGAAGCCCAGCCATTTGCTACGCTGGAGTAGGAGCTGGAGAGGAGAGACGATGCTGAGGCTGCGCACGTTGAGAGCAAGTGGCAGCGCGGGCCGCAGGAGAGGCGTGCGCGCCTCGCTCCCTCTGCTACCGCGTCGGTGGAAAAGCGAGGATGCAACCCCACCTGTGCAGAAGCTCAGCGACGACATCCTGCGCTCGCAGGAGGAGACGCGGCGCGTGCTGATGCTCGTCCGCACCTTCAAGCAGTACGGCCACTACGTCGCGCAGACCGATCCGTTGCAGAAGCGTGCGTAGAGCCATCGGCAAGCACCGGAGGTTATTGCCGGATGGGTCGGAAGCAATAGGCTAAGCTTGCGTTCGGGGTGTTGTTGTGCTGCACGAAGGCGAAAAGCTGCCGGAGCTGGAGCGCTGGATCAACGGCGACCGCTGGGTCGAGATGCCCTTCTTTGACGAGTTCAACATGCGTAGTCTAGCGTCGAAGAATCTGCTGGAGCTTACAACCCACGGTGTGTCATCCACCCGGCTCTTGCTGACACGCTGGTCTCAACGCTTTGGCTAACGCTACCCTTTGGATCTTGTCTCGAGCAGGCTTCACGCCCAGCGACCTGGATCGGGAGTTTTTCATCGGACAGGACCTCTCGATTGGCCCAGTGGCTACACTACGAGAAGTGAGAGCAAGACTACTGCCACTGCTAGAAGATCGGTGGGTTCTTCAGCAATGCCGTCGTCACTCACCCTTCCCTGCTCTTCTTTCCCATGGTGCAATGCGAACGTGCAGATTGTGGTGGAACTACGCGAGCTGTTCTGCGGCCACATCGGCACCGAGTATCAGCATCTGCGTAACCGCGATGCTGCGCTTTGGATCCGTCTGCGCCTTGAAAAGGCCAAGGTACGCTCGCGGCTTGTGCTTTGACTATGGCACGAAGGAGGAGTGCCAGCGACTCACGACCCTCGCTTCTTGGGGCTGCTGGGATTCTGCGTGCGGTTCACAGGATGAAATGTTCAGTAGCGAAGAAAAGATCAACATGTTTCGCCAGATGCTGCAGGCGGAGCGCTTCGAGCACTTTCTTGGCCGGCGGTTCTCCGGCGCCAAACGCTTTTCCATCGAAGGCGGCGAGAGCCTCATCCCGGGACTCTGTGAGCTGCTCGAGACCGCAAGCGACCACGGCGTGGAGGTGGTTCAGATGGGAATGGCTCACCGCGGTCGTCTGAACGTGCTGGCAAATGTCCTACAACAGCCTCTGCGCTCCATTATTTCGCAGTTCCAGCCGTATCTGCCGGACGAGCCGGATTACCCCAACAACTCTGATGATGTGCGCTACCACTTGGGCACGTCCTCGTCTCTGGAAATGCGGAACGGGAAGCACCTGGAGGTGAATCTGGCGGCCAATCCATCGCATTTGGAAGCGGTGAATCCCGTCGTACTCGGCCAAGCGCGCGCTTGCCAGAACCACCGGGGAGATGATGGCAGCCGGGTCATGCCCATTCTGATTCACGGTGATGCCTCGATGTTCCAAGGCTCCGTCCGAGAGACGTTGGGATTCAGCTCGCTGGAGGATTTCCGCACCGGGGGCACAATTCACGTAATCATCAACAACCAGATCGGCTTCACGACGTTGCCCAAGAACGCCGATTCAGCGGTGTATTGCAGGTACGAGCTATCTTCGCTTACTACTCTGGTATTCTTTTTCATGTGCTTGTTTCTAACCACGTTGGTCTGTGCAGTGATGTGGCGAAGGTTTCCAGGAGCCCGGTGTTCCATGTCAATGCGGACGACCCGGAAGCGGTGGTGAAGGTGATGAAGATGGCTGTGGAGTACCGGCAGACGTTCCAGTGCGATGTGACAGTCGACTTGATTTGTTACCGTCGCCACGGCCACAACGAGCAAGATTCACCAGAGATCACAGCCCCGGTAATGTACCATTTCATCAACAAGCACCCAACCGTCATCAAGCTCCACGCCAAGAAGCTAGAGAGCGAGGGCGTCCTCTCGTCGTCCGATTACTCCAAGATGTGCACGCAGTTCGAGGCCCACTTGTCCTCGGAGCACCAGCATGCTCGAGAAATGCCGTCTGCGTGGGACAACCCAGGTGACATCTCGTGGAAGAACGAATGGTACTCTGAGGACAAGCGGCCCGAAGTGTCCAGCCCTGTCGCCACGCCGGGCAGCACTGAAGCTGAGACTGACAGCAACAAGCACGTCTACGATCGAGCCACGGGGGTGGATCGAAAGTTCTTGGAAGCAGTTGGTGCGAAGCTTTTCCGCGTCCCCGGAGGGTTTTCAGCTCACCGCAAGGTCGAGGCAATCATGAACAATCGCCTGAGAGCTGTGGAAACTGGTGATCGCGTGGACTGGGCAACGGCCGAGGCGCTGGCCTTCGGCTGCTTACTAGTTGAAGGCGTGAACGTGAGACTGAGCGGTCAGGACTGTGAACGCGGCACCTTCAACCAACGCCACGCTGTGCTTTATGATCAGTTCGAAGCCTTGGCTGGTCGCAATTCGTCGTACACGCCGCTGAACGAACTTGATGTGAAAAGCATGAGAAGGAACCTGGACATGGCGGGCCTGGAAGATGCTCCATGTGGACGATTCGATGTCATCAACAGTCCTCTTAGCGAAGAGGGAGTGCTGGGCTTCGAGTACGGGTATTCGCTGCAGAGTCCCATGGGACTGACGATCTGGGAGGCGCAGTTTGGCGATTTCGCGAACGGCGCACAGACAATGATCGACACGTTCATTGCTTCGGGTGAACAGAAATGGCAGCGGCAGTCAGGCCTCGTGCTGAACCTACCGCACGGCTACGAAGGTCAGGGCCCCGAGCACAGCAGCGCGCGCATCGAGCGCTTCCTGCAGTTGGTGAACGAGGACGCCGACGTGTTCACGACAATAGATGACGCGGATGCTGCCAACAAGCGGTGCAACCTCCACGCTGTGATTCCGACGACGCCAGCACAGTATTTCCACGCGCTTCGCCGACAGATATCGTCCAGCTACCGCAAGCCGCTGGTTGTCTTTGCGCCGAAGTCACTTTTGCACCATCGTCCGTGCAACTCGGATCTCTCGGATATGGCTTTGGGCACAACGTTCCAGCGTGTTCTCCCACCGCACCCCAGCGACCAAGCGACGATGGTGAATGACGACGAGGTAAGGGGGCGTCAACGCAATCTTCTCCCACTTCCGGGGGTCTTCTACGTGTCTGCGATGAACTAACTGGTGCTTTGTGGGTTCCACTGTCACAGATCCGCAAGCTTGTCTTCTGCTGCGGCAAAATCCACTACCCTTTGCGTCACGGGCTGCGCAATCGAGGCATTCGGGACATTGCCACGGCTCGAATTGAGCAGTTGGCCCCGTTCCCTTTCGACGAAGTGGCAGACTGCATTTCGCGATACCCCAAGGCAGAGATCATGTGGGTGCAAGAGGAGCCGAAGAACATGGGGGCGTACTCGTACATGCTCCCGCGTTTGATGACCGTGCTAGACCACCTGGGGGATCCGCGCAAGTTTGGTTACATCGGGCGGCCTCCCTCCGCGTCGCCCGCGACCGGCCAGTACGAAGTGCACATGCACGAAATGCGAGCCATTGTGGACGAGGCGCTCTCGTGAGAGCACTACTGTTAGATGGGCAGCCATCAATTGGTAACGAGTTTAATTCTCTGGGGTTCCCATCGTGAGTGTTGACGGCAACAAGGGAGCATCCAAAAGCGACAACGCGATGCGAGCGTTAATACAAAAACATACGCCCGTGTCTGCATAGCCAGCAGCTCATCGCGTACTTGCAGCCATTTACTCCTGCATGGCCATCCATGCGTCGCGCGCGGGCACAGACGTCTTGCAATTGTCGCTGAAGATGCCGTCCACACCCATGTCGAAAAGCTCGAAGTACTCGAGCGTGGCGTTGCCCGAGTAGTTGACGGCAAGGCGGTAGTCCTCGTCGCGCATGGTCCATGTGTGCACCAGGAGACCCGCCGCGTGCGCATCCTCAATCACCTTCGAGTACTCGAAGACGGAGTAGTCAGCATCCGAGACTTGGCCGTCGCCGTTCGAGTCCACGGCGTTGCCGTCCTCATCCACCTCCACAGCCACCGCCTTGAGCAGGTAGCGCTTCCAGGGCGACACGATGTCAGCGTAGGTGGCCACCTCCGCGAGACCCTCGGCAGTCGTGAGGTAGCCGAAGTAGTCAGTGCGGTTGGACAGCACCCAGTCGTAGGGGCGGTCGTACGGCGCCTCGAAGTACACCTCGCCCGTGAGCGGGTCGCTGCCGTAGCCATCGATGAGCTGCACCAGCGTGATGTTGGTGACCTCGTTGAGGGCACGCAGGTTGGCCGTCTCGAACGACTGGATATACACAGGTGCTTGGTCATGGTTCCAGCCGTATTGCGTTAGCAGATCCAGCATCTTGTCCTCGATGGGTAGCCCCAGCGCCTGGTGGAAGCTCGAGTGCTTCACCTCCGGGTAGATGAACACGGTGCGGTTGTACTCGGCGGACTTGTTCTGCGCCAGCTGGATGACCTCCTCGAAAGTGGGCACCTCATAGAGCCCGTTGTAGCTCTGGTCGCGCTCCGAGAGCGGCTGGATGGCACGCAGCGTCTTGATCTCCTCCAGCGTGAAGTCGCTGACCCAGTACGCCTCCGTCAAGATACCGTCCAGCGTCTTGTTGGCCAGGCGGTCGGCAAACTCCGGCCGGTCCGCCACGTCCGTCGTGCCGTCCACGTAAGGTTCGTGGCGGACCACCAGCACGCCATCCGACGTGCTCACGAGGTCGGGTTCAATGACATCCACACCCGTCTCGATGGCCAGTGTGTAGCCCGGGATGGTGTGGTCTGGCAGATAGCCTGGTGCGCCGCGGTGGCCCACGATTGTCGGACGTTTCACCGGCGTCTCCGCCTCCCCGCCCGTCTCCGTTGTGGGTGCAGGCGTCACCGAGCTGTCGCCACAGAGCTCTGCTTGAGCACCAGAAGACGCCAGGCCCAAGAGCATGGCGCCAGCATACCACACGTTGACCATGCCGGCAAAGTGAACGAAGTCAGGGACCAGGAGGCGAACTCGAGCGGAGGACTCGAGGGTTGAAGCTTGATGCGGAGGACAGGCGTCAAAACGCGAAATGAAGGAGTGACTCGCAGGCAGGCAGGCAAGAAGAGAGCCTTGACTTGTAGCTATGGACCGAGATTCGAGGGCCACGCCGGCGCACTTCAGGGCAGAAACGACACATTCAAGGCGAGCGCAAACAGATGCGTGAAAGGACAACAGGATGGGGTGAACGGTTCACTGGCTTGTGCGCTTCGCATCTTGAACACGACCGTATCTATTGCCTTGAATGGCGTGTTGGCGAGTCAGTCAGCGCTAGAGCGTGTCAAAATGTCGAAGAGCCGAGACTGCTGTGTGAGCTCTTGCTCGGGGTGTCCGCAGCTCGGAGCCCATGCATGTCGCGCGGTGGTTTCGGCCAGATACAAGATGCCCAGGGCTAGTCTGCACCAAGAAGGGGCGAGCAGGCAATCTTAATCGGCTGCCGGGGAACTAAAGGGCCACCTTAATCCAAGCTGGCCTGGTTAATCGCAGCGCGCCTTCTTCTGCGCGCAAGCGAGGAGCGCTGCCGCCTGTATGCATGTGATGGGGTTACTACCTGCCCCGGGCCGCACAAGGGAGGGACTCGCAGGCGCATGCACGAGCTGCCTTTCTCGGACAAGATTGGCGGCGTCATGCACCGGGCCCACTCACCTCCAGTCTTGGCTTGTCGCCAGCGCGGTAACTCCATTGTGGCGCCGTCGGGGAACAGGCGAACAAGCACCTCGAGATTCGATTTGAACCATGCGCTTGATTCGCTTGGCGATGCCAGCGCGCCGACGTCATCCTGCTGCTGTTGACTGATCAAGGGAGTAGAACGACGACACGAAGGCAAAAAGGGCGTAAGCCCGAGCAGCGACCAACCTTCAACAGTTGCAGTGCTGCTGATCCTGCAGAAGTCGAGGTGTCGAGACTCCCGAGCTACCATCGCATGCAGCTCGCAAAGGCCATTGCTAGGAGGCCCGGCGTGCAAACTATCCCGTGCACCGACGTGCCCGATATGCGCTTTCCTGTGCCCTCAAAAGCTCAACTCACGGGTGCGATGTTGCTCGGCAGACTTGTGCGCGACTTGCGTGGTGTGCACCGTGAGCGCTCTTGGCCTTCAACGCGCCTCTAAAAAGCCCGCCGAGCGCAACGAATCTGTTCACAAAGAGATTTCCCACGTGGCAAAAAGAGCCTGCGATCACACGCAACACAGACCACCTCTCATCCCTCGTAGCTGGTTCGTGCCAGCATGGGGAGTGCAAAACGTCGCTCCAAAACGAGTGTCCTTGGCTTCAACCATTCTTTTGCTCAACTCCTGAGCAATCAAGACTCGGTGCGTCCGATCCTTACAAAACTGCAAGCCCCATTGCTGTTGGCAAGCTGTCAGTTCAGCGTCCCCCTCGTGGCGCCAAAGCGCTCCCAGACACGCCCACATCACTGCTCCGCGTACAACTTGCGGTACAACGACTCCTGCTCGTGGCGGGCCTCGAGGTAAGCCGCATGAGCTGCCGCATCGGGGTGCGAGCATTCGAGGCGGGTAGTGGCGGACGGGAACGACCCCGAAGACTCCAATGAATGAAGCCCCAGGTAAGAGCCGACCAGCACCGCAATGCCGCGTGACGTGGTCTCCGTGGCGCTGGCTTCCAGAATGACCTCTTTGCCCACGCAGTCTGCGATCATCTGACGCCAGATTCGAGACGACGTGAGCGCAGTCCCGCTCGCGACGATCTTCGCGTCCAGGTCCGCGGAGAACGCTGTGGGTTTGGAGGACAGTACCCAGCACAAGAAGAAACAAACGGAAACGATTCGCGCACACGTAAGGATCCGGATGCAGCAACAGCAATGGACTACATCGAGTGAAGGCGTACCTAACAACGAGAACAGGAGTCCGATGCGCAGCGCAATCGACTCCATGCCAGCGCGCAGGAACTCGATGGGCGTTGTCCACTTGTTGATGCCGCTGATTGTGCACGTCGCATTCTCCAGCCAGCCTGGCGCGCGCTCGCCGCTCAAGAACGGCAGCACCGTCAGCCCGTGCTTTGTCGGCGGTGTCTTTTCCAACTGAGTCGACAAGTCTATAGATGTCGATTGAAGTCACAGACACACAGACACACATGCTCAGGCGTGCCGCTGGTGCTAACAGTTCACCCGATGCGCAGCTGTGCGGCCACTGGCTAATGCCAAGCAGAGACGAACCTTCATCACTGAGGCGGAGCGACTCGCGGAAGAACTTGAACACCGAGCCACCGTCACTGAGTGCACCGCCGAGAAGAAGGTGGTCTTTGCCAATGCGGTAGCACCACAGACCGGTGGGCACCTTGGCCGTTTTCATGGCATCCGCGCGCAGCACAACTCGCAGCGCGGCACTCGTGCCGATGGTCACGGCAATTCGCCTGGCCACACAACGCCAGGCGTCACAGCAGCGTCAGAAACTGGCACTGCAGCGCACATCCACGCCCCGATCCCTCCACTCAGAGCTCCTTTCACTTACGTCGCGTCGATACACTTGGATCCAATATTGGCTGCAGCACCGTCGCCAATGCCAAGAAAGAACGGCACGTTCTGTAGCTCCGGCCACCTCTTGCCAAAGGCAGGCTTAAGCCCCGAGTAGGGCACTGAAGAGTCTGCGACCGGGGGCATCTTCGTGGTGTCCATTCCGATGCATTCCAGCAGACGCGAGTCCCACTGGCTGCGTCGGAAGTCCAGCAGCCCCATCCATGACGCCTCGGAGAAGCTTATGGGCAAGCATCCCGCATTTGACTGCTGCGTCGCGGTGGTCCACTTGGCGATGAGGTAACCTGAAATGCTCTGCCACTTTGCAACGCGATCCACGGTGGCTGGTTCTTCCTCGTGGAGGCGAAGGAACGTGGCCGGAGCGTATGCCGGGTGGATCACCGTGCCTGTAGTAGGTTCGATGCAGTAGGGGGAGAGAGACACACCCATCGTGAGTATCGTTGGCTTTGAGGCTGACTCGCACAGCTAGCACACTTCTCATACGCCGAGTGGTTCTGCAACCTTCCGCACCTGTGCGATTGTGAGTCTCAGCCAATTCACCACGAGCAGTGAGTCGCTCTTGCAGCTCACGCGCCCACGCCGCAGTCGATGTCCGCCGTCCAGCATACTGCAGCACAACGTTACCGTATCGATTGCAGCGTAGTATTCGTTAGCGTATCATTGAAGCGCATGTGTCAACGCATTTGTCACGGGCGAGCAGCGCCGTACCGTGTACACAGGTGTGACCGCCTCGCCCTAGGAGGATACAAACAAAGGTGGCACAGCACAGTCCGACACAGCGCGTGAGTTGGTGAGTAAGTCAATCTCCGCCTCACACGCCCAGGTGCCCCACGATGAGCTCATAAACACACCTGCGTGTCCACGCCCAGCACGTTCATGGCAAAGGTGCTGAAGCCTACACCCGCCAGCCGCTCCGTCAGTTGTGTCGCGCGCAGAAACCCCAGCGTTCCGTCCAGCACGCGCTCCACCGTGGCGGCGATCTGTGTGATGTCAGCCTCGCCGTGCACGTCGATGGAGTCCAGGTGTTGCTGCTGCAGCGAACCGCTGATCATGACCCACTCCGCCTCTGCCTCCAGCTCACCCACACGCGCAAAACAGCTCGCGCGGATGGACGAACTGCCCACGTCCACGACAATCACGATCGGTGCGTCGCGGTACTTGTGGGGCTGCGCCAAGCCGCGCAGGAGCGCCACGCGCGCCTCACGCTCCTGACGCTGCTGCCACACGTAGGACCAGACGCACGCCGCTCCCGCACACGCTGCCCCTGCGGCAGTCACCACAAGCTTCATGCTTCGTCTTCGCTTCTTCGCTCGCTTGGTATACCAGGCGGAGGTTATTCGTCACTCGAAGATACATGCTTTGGACTTGCCAATCGCATCGCTTGATTCCGTACTAAGTACGATTTCTGAGCAAAAACATCTTGGACGCGGGCCAGCGTTTGTGCTGTCGAGGGTCGTGGGGATACGTTTTCATCCAGCAGTGGAGGACGCTGCAGCACAAGAAGAGCTCAAGTCACGGCCACTAGCAGCAGCAGCAGCAGAGGACGCCATCGCCAATAGTGCAGTGGCTGAAAACAGATCAGGGAGTCGCAACCTCCTGGAGCTGGCGGCTCTTGTCTGGCACTGGCGCTTACCGCTCGTCCGTCTCGCACCTTTCCGTCTCCTGCGCTTCCTCCACGCGCACCGCTAGCTCCAAGTGATCCAGCCTGGATTTCAGGGTTCACTTTGTCCCGCAACGACAGCAGACGCACTTGGTGTCCTCTAGGCGGCCATTTGTCATCGAAGCCCACTGCCACGTTGGAGATACTTGATCCTCCGATCGACGGGAATGGCCAGAGATACCGGAGGTCTCAAGTACTCGTCTTCAACACTCAGTATGCTCCTCCGCGTCGTTCCCATTGATGGCGGCCACCTCTGCTTCATCGCACGGCACTTGCAACCGCTTGAACTCGGCGAGGATGCGGGGCCCTGCGTCAAAGAAGCTCAGCGTATCCAGCACCTTCGCAAACTTGCCTCTTGCATTGAATTCATCGTGATACGATCCTTGGTGCTCTACAGCGACTCGGGCTCGTGTCTTGCGGAAGACGTAGCAGAGCAGCTTCCCCATTAGGAATAATGTCATTGTCTCGCCATTGCGACTTGACCGGCGGCACGCTGAGCATTGCGCCCCGTCGTAGACAACCTTGCCAAGCCTCTCCAGCCACGTATGGCCAAGTGGACACAGTAACATGGCGTCGGCGGCCATCTTCTCGTGACGAGAATAGGATTTTCACTATACTTTACTTACGTCAAGTGCAGCCAATTTCGCATGGGTTTGTCTATGGTATACTGAAACGCTATAGGGTTGACTACCGTCCAATTCGTCATATTGGTGGCAAAGAACACTGTGCCAGACGAAAGGAGAGGGCCCAAGGTCGCAGGAACTTCACCGCACAAGCTGTAATGGAGCTCCCCAGTCTGGAGGCATGGGTTCCTCTTCTCGACCCTCGTCCTGGTGTAACGTAAGCCACAGCTAGGAACTAGCCTGCCTGCGCAGAGGAACGGCATACGTGCCAGCAGGTTCATGTGTAGTGATAGACCGTTGAGAGAAGGACGAAAAGAGCCGTTGGTCGAGAACGTGCATACTATATAGGACAGAACCTGGAGAGGACTCGGGTCAATCACTTGCTGTAGGATGCAATTCGCGTTGACCCCTCCGCGCTTATGGAGAGAGATTTTCGTGCGCTGCTTGCACGGATGCATGCGCTTGAGCACGCGACTTGGGGCGTCCACGGAGAGGCTCTGATGGTTGCGCGTGTACTGGAGCATGAGGTGCTGCTGTAGCACCCTCGCCTTCTTGCTGCTGTGCGTCTGAGTAAAGAGGTGTTGCAGTACGCACGGCGTGTGCACAAGCATACAGAAGAGTTGGGCTAGCCCAGAGCAGAATGGAAGCTCGCGCTGAAGGCAGAGGCAAGCAGAAAACGGTCAAGATTAACGAGAACTAACCAGCATCCCAGGGACGCCAGAACCTGCCAGAATTGTTGCGCAACCTCAGATTGTCCGAAACCTGCAAGCCTCTATCGACAGCTTCCCATAGATTGGCATCTTAGTGGGTAAGACTGGACGACCTTCCAAAAGTTGTTGGGTATGCCAACCGGGCTGTTCTCCACACGTTTAACATACGTTTTTCAAGTTCAAAGGGCCGCTTCACGCCGAACCTCTCCCTCCCTTGCCAGACCCTCGCAGACGCAGACGCAGACTCTCGCAGACGCAGACGCAGACGCAGACACACCCGACCGAGATGCTGAGTGCCCGCGCTCTTCCGCTGCGCCGCGCCTTCCACGCGTCGGCCGGGAGGATGGCGGCGGCGACCACCTCGTCGGGCCACCGCATCCCGCTCATCAAGTTCCTGGGCAAGCGGTCGCTGCTTCCGCCGCAGCCTTCTCCGCTGTCCAAGCCGCTGGCGTTCGCGCCGCCCGCACCTTCCCCGCTGGCGCCCGTGCAGCCTTCGGGCCCTGGCGTACTTCCCTTCAGCAGCACCAAGCGCGTGCCGCTGTCTCCCGCGGAGGTGGATGCCATCAACTCGGGTCTCGCCTTCCTGTAGCCGACCGTAAGAACGAGAATCGTGCTGCGACTGCTGTTAGTGAGGCTGCGTCTGGATGCAGCGCGCTATTGACGCGGTGACGACCGGTCCTCGCGCCATTAGACAGAGCCATAAAGGCGCGTAACGCACAAGCATAAGCGCCACCGTCAGGCCAGACGACGTCTTCCACCGAGAACGAAATCGCAAGTTATATACACCTTCAACCTCAGCTGCTGTGTCGTTTTGGTTGGGCTTCAGAGGCATCTCTGAAGGGGGCTCTGCGTCACACAGACACCACTGCGGCGGACCCAAAGAGCTCGTGCTGCGTGCACACGCCGCCGCCGATAGCCCACTCGTTGCAGTCCGCCACCGTGCACTTCTTGCCGCCGCCGTGTGCCTTGCAGAAGCCCCCGCCGCGGTTCGTCTTGTCGCATCCCTCCTCCTTGCAGCGGCCTCCGCCGCCATGACGGATGCAGTGGCCGCCACTGTTGGCCTTGCGCGTGCACTCGGGGAAGCTGCAGGGCTTGGACCCGCCGTGCGCCTTGCACAGGCGGCGGTGCTGACCGAGACGCTCACAGCCAGCAACCGAGCAGCGCGGCTTGCCTCCATGTGCGCAGCAGCGCCCGAAACGGATCTACTTGGACGTCCAACACAATACGTTAGTGACGGGTAGCTCTACTACGCCAGCAGAAACAACACAAGCGTCGGATACTTCAGCGCACCTGCTTCTTGGTGCAGTCCGGATAGGTGCAAGTGAAGCCCCCGCCATGTGCCAGACAGTAGCCGCCGCCCTGGTCGTGCTTATCGCAGCCGCGACGTGAGCAGCGCTTGCCCGTGCCGCCGTGCTCCTTGCATCGACCGCCATTGAGCGCCCAATTGCGACAGCCGCCTTCGAACTGGCAGCGCTTGCCGCCGCCGTGCAGCTTACAGCGGCCACCACCCACGCAGGGTGTGGAGCAGCCCTCAATGTAGCATTTCTTGCCGCCGCCGTGGGCCGCACAGAGCCCACCGCCCTTGTCCTTCTTGGTGCAACCCTCCACCTTGCAGAAGTAGCCGCCGCCATGCGACTTGCACTTACCTTGGCCGCGGTCGTACTTTTGGCAGCCTTCCTCCTTGCAGCGCGCTCGCCCGCCGTGGCCACTGCAGAGTCCGTAGCGAATGGCCTTCTTCGTGCAGCCACTGACCGTGCAGTCGCGCCCCCCACCGTGCGATAGACAGTAACCGTGGCCAGCGTCGTACTTCTCGCACTTCTTCACGGCGCACTTACGGCCACCACCGTGGGCGCAGCAGAGGGCCGATGCGCCCAACGCCACGCGCGTGCAGCCCGTGACGCCGCAACGCTTGGACCCGCCGTGGTCCGGACACGTGCGCAGGTTGAAAAAGGCGCAGAAGGGCGTCTGACAGCGATAGCCGCCGCCGTGGGAGATACAGAAGCCGCCCGCCTGCGCGAACCGCGTGCAGTCTCCGAAGCGGCATTGGTATCCGCGTCGAGTGTCAACTTCAGCCTCCGTTTCCGTCGCCTCGGAAGCTCCAGCGTCGTGAGAAACACTAGCACTGCCTTGCTCCGTCCTGTCAATCTCACTGATGCCATTACCACTGTCACTCTCACCACTGCCGTTACCGTTGCCGTTGTCGTTGCCGCTACCTGCACTGCTCTGTCGGGTGCGCTGGTGCTCTGAGGACGCCCCCTCTGCCTGTTCACCCGCCTGCTCACCCGAGTAGTGATCTGTGCTGTCCTCCATCTGATCATCTGCGTGCTCGTCCGTGACGTCGCTTAGAGCCGAGTGCGTCGCGGCATCCAACAGCGCCGCCGTCTTGTCTCGAGCGTGCCCATACGCATGTGCGTCTTCTGCTTCGTCGTCTTCCACTTCCACTTCGTCCTCGTGTTGAGTTTGCATCGACTGTTTCTTCTTCTGGCGGGAGTTCTTGCCCCCGCGCTTCTGCTGGTGGCTCTCGTCGTCGGTCCGGTCCAAGAGCGCCATGGCAAAAGCAGACGGCAGCTCCGAGCCGTCGATGCCCACATCGTCCAGATGCGCATCATCCTCTGCGCTGTCGAAGAGCGCGTCCGCGGCCGCGGATATCTTTTCCTCGGCCACCTCCTCCATGGCGCTTGACTCGTCTCCGCGTTCGCTCACACGCCTCCTTCTTCCGGTTCCAGGGCGAATCTCTGACTGGAACAAACCTTCCTTTTCTGCTAGTTATCTTGTTGTTTGTATGGCATGTAACCTAAACGTACCCTCAGGATAACCTTGCGAAGACGGTTACCAAGACGCATGATCACCATCTACTTGTCGAACTTGCGCAGGATGTTGAAGGCGGCCACGTACTGCAGGGCCGTATGCTTGAGGCTGTACTCGGCGGGCGGCAGCCCCACCTTATCAAAGAGTGCTGGGAGATTCTCCACGGGCTTCCGCAGGCGATCGTGCGAGGCGAAATTGGCTAGAAACTCGTCCAGCAGCATGTCCACGGGTGTCACCGTGTAGCACGGCGCGTACTGCACCTCAATGATGAGACCGCGCGGCAGGTTGTTGCGAGACATAAAGGTACAGACGCTCACGACAAAGTCTCCCACGACGTACTGCGTGCCCTACGCAGCCCCAATGCAACAATACCACGAGCACGAGGGTGATAAGTCCACGATACCAACTCCACAACGCTTTCCTGGACGCAATTGCAGTGGCAAAGGAGTGCTACCATACCTCGAACTGTCCATCCGACTTGAAGGCGTAGATCTCCACCTGCTGCAAGATGTTGGCACCGTCCAGCCCGCACTCGAGCAGCGAGCACTCCTCCGAGAGGCTCTCCACGCCGTTGTCGCTGGCCGCCACGCTCTTGGCCTTCTCGTTCAGCAGCACGGCGTACACCAAGTCGTCATTCTGGGACATTCGTAACATGAACATGCGCTGGTTGTTGTAGCCCTCTGCACACGGGAGACAAAGGACAAAGAGGCAGTCGACTGCGGTGAGTGCCCGTGGGAACTACTAGACTTACTGCGGCGACATGGAGCAGTGCAGCCCCAGCCCAACACGCACCAGTCAGAGTTTTCCGGTTGAAGAGCCGGCAGTGCACCACGTGCCGTCCGACTTTCTCGCCGCCCATGGACTCGAGCTTGCGCAACAGCTCCTGGTACTTTTGCGTGATGTTGGCGTCCTGGACGATCACCACCCTGTGCATGAGCGCACGCATCAGCGTTGACTCAGTTCGCGCAGCCACGAGGCTGCCAGGACAGGAAGAGTACGACACACGCCTGCTTACCTCGTCATGCCCGTCATGGTGCTCGCCTTCGCCACTGGGAGCTGCGCTCGAGATGGCCGCTCTGCTACTTGTGCTGTTTGTGCTGCCTCGGCTGGCACTTCGGAGTGTGTGGGGCGTCTCACCGAGGGTTATGGTCCTCGTTTACGTATGCTATAACGCAGGTTTATCTCAACGTGGTTCGGTATCAACAACCCCTCACCTGTCGCTCAAGCAAAAGTCAGTGATGCCAAACAAGAGGTGTAACCGACGCCAAGACTCGCCTCGGCATATCCCAAAGGTACCTTGAGATGGCCGCTAGGACACCACTTCGCCGGCAAGGTGAGAGCCATTGCGGCTGGCAGCAGACCATGCAAGATCTCCTGGAGGTCCTGCTCGGATGTTGAGGTCACGGTGGCGTTTCTGCTGTTCATGTACTTCGAGAAGCGCTTCAAGTCTACGCGCGACGTGCTGGAGAGCGGCTTCGAGCTAGACGCCTTCCTGTGCTTCGTCTCGCGTTCGAGTTTCAGGGAGCACAACACCTGCACGGGAGCCGCTCCTCCTGTCCTCGGTTGGGTGAGTTTGCTGCAAGGTGTACATGCGACGACTATAAAGCGGCGGAGGCGAAGGCTTAGAACATCACGCTGTCTCCGTGTTGCTTGGCATGGCGTTCATCGAAATGGGTAAGCACATCGGGAACGTGCCGCATGATCGGAACTTCGAGGTTGAGCTAAACCAAAACTGCGAGAAGAGTGAGTGAGCGGCAATTGATCGCGGAGCGCACAGCAACTACCAGTCTGCCGCGCTTAGTCGACGCTCACTCGACTGGCCTCAAATGTTCCTTGATGGAGTGTGCTCGCTGCCAGTTCTCTGGGTGTATCAAGGCTATCGTATCGAGTGGATTCTGCAATCCTCATGGTGGACGGCGCTGTGCCGAACCCAGATGCATCAAGCGTGCACGTGTACATGGCCATTGTCTATCACTGAACAAAGCGAAAGGCATTTACAACGCCAGCAGACGCGAGCGCGAGCGAAGTGGCCGCGACTGCGGAGAAGCTGGAGCGGTTGTCGCGCGTGCTAGGACACTCAGCAACACCTTGGCTAGGGAGACCGAGCCATCTACGGAAACGAACCCCGCGCTAGCTGCACAGCGTTAACAATCTATTTCCCCAAGAGCGTTCGCGACGAAAGCATGCGCAAACTTGCACGCACCGAACAACCGCGGAGTAGGCATCTCTGGGAACCCGGACTCCAGGAGCCGAGTGACCAGGTGTCCGTTCTTCAGGTAGATATTACGAGCGGCGTTCACATCGCGGTTGAGCGTCAGGCTGCAGTGCGAGCAC
>JAADYK010000623.1:0-16448 GCA_023338225.1 Halophytophthora batemanensis
GGTCTTTTGTGGGCGAAATGAGAACTGAATTGGCTCAACTCGGCCGGATGGCCGAGCCGCTTACCGGCTTTCCTAAAGCCTCTCAAAACTAATGCTATGAACTATGCAAGGCTCTAACGACTGGTTCGCAGTAATTCCCTAAACTCTGCGTGTCGTGATTGGTTGAAATCCCGGATTTCAACCAATGAGCGCGCACGGCGGCCGCGTGGCAAGCCGTCGGCGAAAGCGCCTAAACTAAGGTCCCGGACTTTAGTTTGGGTCAAGGCCCCGGGCCTAATTGGATGCCACGTGTGTACCAGTGTTGTGGTACACACCTGAGTCGAACCCGGTCCGACTCTTCCATGGTCATATTCCGTATGCCAGGACGAGAGTATCCCGGATACTCTCGCAACGTGTAACCCCGTTACAATATCAACAAATAGCATCTAAAACTGAATTTGAGCCGGCTTAGACATTTTGATTGGCTTCTATCAACAACAAACATTGCACTCGATGAATGTCCACCAAAACCAATAGAGAGACACTGGGATTCTTTTGTAACCCGACCATTAAAAAAATCCCGACTATCAGAGCATTGCATTCGATAGAGAATTCCCATAACTCATCAACACGTCATATGCTATGCCGCAAAAATATGTTGTCACACACTGCTTGATTTTTCTGCTCAGACCAAACTTGGGCAAAATTTCAGAACTAAAAGTGTATATTGGAACCCTCTGAAGAGCGGAATGCTGAACATCACTAAAGAGAGCCAGGGGCTCGACACCTTAAAGAAGAACAAGGAGTGGTAGGGGGTATGTCCGGGCGGTTATCCCCGAGGAGTGAGAATAGGCCTAGATAAGTTGGTACACAGCTAAATGAACACGAGTTCCAGCTGTGCAAGGCAAGCAGCACCAGCGCCGTGTCTGCTTGAGATGGATAAACAACAACCACATGCTCGGTAAAGCTGTAGAGCTTAAAATCATGTCATCAACCGCCAATTAGACTTGATTGGAGTATGTGTTTGCGCAGCTGCGCGGCGCAACCACCCTACCTGGATAGCTCTGTTCACTCGCCGATCACCATACACACTACCATCGCCGTACATCAGGTCACGATGCAGGTGAGCACACGCCATCAGAGCTAAGGCGGAGTTTGTCATACCGATACCCACCACGTCAGTGAAATTGAAGTGCTAACTGTGCGAAGGTAAAATTTCGTGCTTTATTTGATTATCATCTGGTAAGGATGTGCCTATGGATTTGTGCCTGACCAACAACGATCGGAACGAGACCAGCTTTGCGGAGACGCGTCTTTGACCTTGATCTGTTTAGTAACACCACCTCTTCTGCCTCAACCATGTGCTGTATTCCTTGTAATGCGAAGATCAAGTGAATTTAGGTACCAAACTTCGCGAAGAAGTGACAAAGACAAAGGCGCGTTAACACGTCCACCTCCTAGTTAGACTATAGCTGCTCTATCTCCTCTATCAGCGAATGCTAGTTGTTGAGCGATGTTTTCAACGATATGTTTTCCTGTGTGTGCTGAAATTTGTCGACGCAGCCTTGAGACGGACAGATCTCTCGCATACACACACAGTACCAGGCGACGGTGCGTTTGATACAAATTCCACACTGGCGGGTGGAGCCTACAGCTCCTGCAAGAGTTCTTAGTGACAGAGCGTGGAAACTTGGGATCGCAGCAGATGAGAAACTGTGATGTGAAGCTCAAACGTCCACCACTGCGTGGACTCATACCTCCAGCACGCTCCCAATGTATGCAAACACATACCCATTATGAGCTTCTGACGTGTAGTGTAGGCACACTCCAGTAGCCAATTGGACTGTTCAACCGGGCTGTTCGTTGTTGTGTAGACACGTGATTGTCGAAAGCACCGCCACCCCTCCAACCATCCATAAAGCCACTAGTCGATCCTGTACCGCCAAAAATCGTCAAGCTCGCCGCGCTCAGCCCACTTCGCTAGAATAGACTTCTTATACACCTCATACTCGCCTTCGGCGAAGACCTAGCGAAAACGCTCACCATCTCTAACGACCCACTTCTTCATTTCATCAGAAAGACTGCGCACCTTCATGGTGACAAGTACGTAGCACACTGCATGTACAAACTCGCAGTCTGATCCAAACACCTGGTCACAAGCATTGGATTGATACTTACCTGTATCGATCGTGTTGCAGCGTACACACGGCAAGCTGTCTATGACTTGCTGGAAGACTCCACGAAGCGCAGTGATGATGTTGATATAGTTGCTTTCCTACTGTTGATTGACGATGAAGATAGCGATGAGGTGGAAGCTGCGCATAGCGTCGGAGATACCGATAACCGCCACAGGGCTTGAGACTTGGTTAAAGCTGTATGCTGTGTCAACACGAAGCACGAAGGTAGAGAGGTCCGTGCAGCTTGGTGGAGAAATCGCTTCATCGTGTTCGAAGCATTGGGTGGCTGTGGCTGTGGCTGCGGTAACTCATAAACGCCTGAAGCTTGACCAGCACAGAGAGCATTTATCCTAAAGACGAAACCTTTGAGCAAGTGCCGTTCAAATGCGCCTCAGCTTGAGGTCGGCGCACAGCAGCATGCTCCTTCAGTGATATTATCATCTCAGCTGGGTGAAGTGGCGTTGCACTTGCTGTGTGGTGGAATGTCTCGAAGACAGCCACCTTGCCACCATTCTGGCAGGTGGGCATGATGCCAACTCACAGGCAGTCGGCGTAGGACGCGGTGCGATTGCACTCCATGTAGACGTATACTAAGCACAGACAGTGCATGAGGTGGGGCACAGCTAGGTTGCATTGCTTGCACGAGTGGTGGTCGCTTTTGTTCAGTTTAGTCTTTTTGAGGCTCTGGAGAAACATTTCGGCGTCGGCGGTGGTCGTCTTCGTGCACACTGTGCTTCACAAAATCGTTTGATTCATCGTGGGTGCTTGCGGGGTGGTCTGGGCTTATAACTTGGGACTGCGAAATGAAGGCAATGGTCTGCGTGAAGCTGTGCCAGCAACGCTTTTCGACCACTTTAATCGGTTAAATATACTATATAATATTTGGTGGGTTAACGTAAACAATATTTCTCCGTAAAATCATTGGCGGAGCTACCAAAATACCAGTGCGAAGTACTTCCTTGCATTGCAAGGACTGCCCCACTTTTCGCAGTGCTTCTCGCGCTGTCGGGAAGCAGCGCCAAAGAGGGAGTTCGACAACAGGCTGGAAGGGAGACAAACGCCGCCGGATCTTCGGTTCCGGCGCCTTGCTGCGCTTGTATGCCTCGTCTCTACGAGGCCGATCCGCCTGATCCGCTTGCAGTCCTTGCCTGATGGTGAAGAGTGCGCACGCTCGCACGCGCAGCACGCCTGTCGGGCAGCCAGTCGTTGGGAAGCTCCATCCGGTTGTGAATGTGTGCCTGAATATGCGTTCGTTCAGAGACGTCGGCGCGCATGCATGCAGCGCAGAAGTTCAAGAGGGTAGACAGCCGTATGAATGCGGCGGCAGCACATCCAGAGTTTGTGTCACGGAGGCCCGCGACAGAGGCGGATTTGGGCTGGTGCAGGTGCAAGTCCGTCACAGATCTCGGGCCTGACTTGACGATAGTCCGTGGCAAAGAGCACCCAGCACAGAGCACCCAGCACAGAGCACCCAGCACAGCGCTTCCAGCACAGAGCACCAAGCAGATCACCGCGCTAATACTTCGACGCCACATGTGCGGAGTTGAGCCAAGGACCTCATGGGTCATAGAGTCCATCCCTCCATCTTCAGCTTTCGTCGTCTGTCTCTTTCGACACGTCTACCGACTAAACCAAAGACTACGCCGTTTTAGTCAGATGCGTATTTATTTCGGCGTTCCAAATCGGTCGAGACGGCATACGCCCGCACGGCGTGCGAACAGATCTCCAAGCCGCGCAGCGGTATGAAGACGCCCCCTCGAGCGCGAGGTTGGTTGACCACGTGCGGAAATCGTGCCCCTGTTGATTCAGAATGGCTAGTTCCTGGTCGATAGAGATGGTGCCGACAAGTGCGCAGCAGCCTGCTGCTGGAGAAGTCGCTTCAGCACGGGAACGTTCCAACAGGTCACAGCCCGAGTTGAATGCGTGCAGCGTCCTGCGGTCGTGACTGCCGTTCGCCACTGGTTCGGCTTAACTACTGCGGTAAGGTTTGAGACATTGCTCCGATCGTGCTCAAGTTGCTCAGTGCCCTCGGTTCGCGGAGACTCGTTGGTGTGGCTGCGAAAATGCCAGCTACAACCGTGATGAGATTGTTCTTACGTAGTGTTCATTCATTCAATTGAGCGCATGTGAGCTGTGGAGTTGGCACTCGGGTATATCCCTCGGGGACGCTGCCGCAAAAGCACCGCATTGCAGGTGGCCCAGTGCGTTCAGTGAGAATCACGCGAGGAAACGTCCAGGTCAAAGTTGTCCTCGTGCATATTTAGAAGCGGCATTCAGCACGCCACCGAACTGCCAGCAGACTGCAGATCGGCACGTGGTCACCGCTCCTGGCTTGGTTTTCTCGAAACGTGCAAGTGGGGGCGAAAGACTTGGCCTGCTCGCTGTGGTTGACTGCGCGCACACCCAAAAGAGATACGCTTCCGGTGCTTTGCATGCTTTTAAGGCGGCGTTCGTGGCGCCTGGTGAGGCAACACGCCGGAACGAGTGGCAGTAGAAACCGCTCCACCCTTTCCCGCCCGAAATCGTGGATTTGTTTCGGGCGGTATCAGGCCCGCCAATCACTGCGCTTAGATGCGAAGCGTCATCCGCCGGTAATCACGCTTATGGGCGGGAAATCCCGCTGTAATTTCGCGACTCCTGGCTAGCCAGTCCCACTTCCGAGGCGAGCATTGACAAGCAGAGACCGGGCTGCAAGCTGGGTTCGAGGCATCTGGAGAATTATCTCCTGGTGCTGGCGTCCAGCGCCGCCGGGGCAAGCGCAAGAGCAAGTCGGAGAGCGGGGGCAGGCCACGTCAAGGCGAAGCAGCCGGGTTGTTGATAGAGGTCGCGTGCGTGTCTCAGTCGCGGCGCTTGCTTGGTTGGCAAGCAGGCCGCCGACTCGTCGCGTTCCTCCCAACTACTGAGACGGATGACGTGGAGCTGCTCAGTGCTGCCGCGCCGAGGCGGCATAACTGCATTGGCAAAGCGCTAGACAAGTCGCTTCGCAACAGCACGCCCACCCCACCCCACCCCACCCACAGAGCAACTATGGAGAACAAGCAGCGCGTGCTCAACCTCATCTCGGACACGGTGACGCAGCCGAGCGACGAGATGCGCAAGGTGATGGCGGCCGCGGAGGTGGGCGACGACGGCTACGGCGCCGACCCGACGGTCAACCGTCTGCAGGAGCTGGCGGCGCAGAAGCTCGGCAAGGAGGCCGCGCTCTACGTGCCCAGCGGCACCATGTCCAACCTCATCGCCATCGGCACGCACTGCACGCGCGGTGACGAGATCATCTGCGGCGACAAGGCCCACATCTTCATGTACGAGGGTGCTGGCGCGAGCGGTACGTCTCTGTTACTCTGTAGCGATTTGGCTCTATTTTGTCAGCCACCGCCGTCTTCATCCGCTTTCGATCGATGCTGATACAGTTGTTGTGCGCGGCTTCCATGCACTCTGTGGCCTGCAGCCTACATGGGCGTGAGTCTGTGCACGCTGCCCAACAAGGCCGACGGCACGATGGAGCTGGAGGCCATGCAGAACGCCATCCGCATCAAGGACCCGCACTTCCCGCGCACGAAGCTCGTGGCGCTGGAGAACACGCACAACACTTGCGGCGGCCGCGTGCTGCCCGTGGAGTACATCCGCAAGGTGGAGCAGTTCTGCAAGGACAACGAGCTGCTGCTGCACGTGGACGGTGCGCGTCTGGCCAACGCCAGCGTCGTGTCGGGTGTGCCCATGAAGGAGCTGGTGCAGGGCGCTGACTCGGTTTCGCTGTGCCTCAGCAAGGGGCTGGGTGCGCCTGTGGGGTCTATTCTGGCCGGTTCCAAGGACTTTATCGAGCGTGCTAAGCGGCTGCGTCAGTCTCTAGGCGGTGGCATGCGCCAGTCGGGTATCATCGCGGCTGGAGCGCTGTACGCGCTGGAGAACCAGGTGGAGCGACTGGCGGAGGACCACGCGAACGCCAAGGCGCTGGCTGAGGGCCTGGCCACGATCCCCAGCGTCGAGATGCGGCCGGAGGACGTGGACTCGAACATTGTCTTCTTCAAGCTCAAAGCGGACGCCAAGCTGGACGCCACGGGGCTCGCGGACAAGCTCAAGACGGAGAAGGGTGTGCTGCTGGGCGGCTACTACGGCAGCAACGGCACGATTCGCGCCGTGACCAACCTGCACATCTCGCGTAAGGATGTCGAGTACGTGGTGGCCTCTGTGCGCGAGCTGCTGGCTTAACGCGGATAGGTAGTGCTGCAGCCCCGAGGGGCACGCACGAAGGGACTCATGCCCAATTTGAAAGAATAGATACTTTTACCTCGCTCGAGGTGTTTCCATAGGTATGCACGGGCTTTTGACGCGTCAAATGCACTCTCGCCATCTAGTTGTATCTCGGTGGGTGCTTCTGTCTCTATGATGAAGGTGGTGGCTGGAGTGAAGCGTAGAGGAACTCGAGTACTTTGAGAGAGCCTTGCTTGTCCAGCACGTAGTTGAACTCGGAGCAGTCAGCCGAGTGAAAACAGGCTGGACAACCACTTGGGCAAGAGCACTCGATCGCGATCGTCCAGGCCTTCTCGATTACCTGCTCACACCCCAGTACAGGGACAGCGTTATTGATTTGGTCATGTAAGTCAACGACTCTGTTGTTGGTACTGCTCATCTAGCAGTGGCATGACTGAGTCGGATCGTACCTCGGGCAGGACCTTGACGATCTCATCCACGAGTCCACAACCCCCTTCTCGCCGTTCGTAGATCGTGACTCGATTCGGTCTGTTGTGGGATAAACAGGTAACACGTCAGTTCTCTGCTTGTTCTTCACCTCCGACCACGCAGCATGATGCAAGAACGCAGTCAACCACACACGTACCTGCTCCGAGTCTCGAATGGGTTGTAGTGCTCCGTGTCGATATCGTTCGCGTCGCACAGCACGAAGAGACGAACAACTGCCGTGAGTAAATGGCCCACGCCATGGAGTGCCGCCACCCACGACGCCTCATTGCCCATTTCCACCTCATCCCGCAGAACTGTCGGGAATTCCAGCCATACTGCATCACCGAAGGACTGCATGGGTGGCAGTGAGAACTCGTTCGTGCCCAACACTCGCATGGTGCGCTTCTCCAGCATCGTAGAGCCGATGACCCGTGTGAGGATGGAGACCATACCTACACGAACAAGCACCGGGGAGTCGTGGCTTTCCTTCTTGTCATCGCTGGCACCAAGCCTCGTGGTCGTCTGCACTCGAACGACATCTAGATCTGTGAAATCGCGGCACGTTGTAAAGTACGTGAGCTTCTTGGGGCATTTCTGGGCGAAGGCGACGTGTTGATCGTTGTCCAAGCGCGTGATGAGGTACTCCTGCGCCTGGTGGAGGTACACAGCCGTGGGGTAGATCTGGAAGAAGGCTGCGTCGCCTGGGATCTCGTCCAGCACTTGTCGCTGGCTGACGTCTTCGTGCACGGCATAGTCGTCACTCACCACCACCGAATATGCCACGTCGCAGATACTGCGAAGGCTGAAGGTGCGGAATTTCTTGGGCATGCACGAGTGGGGGCAGTAGCGTTTACCCCCGTTCACCTCAGCACAGACCATGAGCTTGTTCTCCTCCACAAGAGGTTGAAGCACTGCGCTCACCTCGGGTGGCAGTTTGCTCAGTCCCTTTTCGTGATCTCTGGTGCTGTCGCTTGGGTTTGAAGAGCCAAAGACGTACGAGTCCACGTAGTTCATCCCCGATCGAGAAGAGAACAGTGCCGTCTCTCGAGCCGCACATAGCAGATGCTGACTCAAGATCCGCGAGTTGCTTGGGTTTAGACTCACCGCCTCAGGCTTCAAGCGGAAGAGCTCCGCGGCGTATCGTTTCTGGGCAAAGTGTTGGTCCAGCGGTGCGTCGAAGCACACAATGATGGCCACGGAATGCTTGTCGTCGCCCTTACGCTGTCGCCGACCCGCACGACCGGCCTGCTGCCATAATGAGGCGACACTGGAGGGAAGACCCAAATGGATGGTGCAGTCCAGCTCTCCTACGTCAATACCCAGCTCCAGTGCGTTCGTGGCCACCACCCCCAGGAGCTCTCCATTGAACAGCCGCTGCTCGATCCGTCGCCTTGCCTCCCGGGTGTATCCGCCACGATACGAACTCACACGATGCAAGAGCTTCTTGGTGGTGCTATTGGCTCCCAGGACGGAATGCACACTCATCAGCACAAGCTCCGTGAGCTTTCGACCGCGACAGAAAAGCAGGGTAGCCACTTGAGCTTCCATAAGTCGGGCGAGGATCCGCGCGCTCTGGTAAATTGGACTTGTGCTCACGGTGCTCTCGACTGCATCCGCTCTCTCTTGTGCTGTAGACTCCTGTCGTTTGCGCTTTTTCGAGGCGATTCCAAACGGAGACGCCGTGGAAGAAATTTTCGCTGTTGGTGGCTGATTACAGCCAGACGGGAGCCGCTTGATCTCGCTGCTTGGCGGGTTATCGGCGCTGGTATCTGCAGATGAAGAGATTTTGGGGTTCCAAATACAGAAGAGCTTCTCGCCTGTGGGGGCACCGTCAGTCGTGATCACTCGAAGCGGTCGCTGGCGGAAGAAGTGCAGATTGGGCGGCCCTAGCTCTTCTTCAGTTCGTTTGTCTTCGCCACCAGTTGCAACCTCTTCGGGAGGTGGGAGCGATGGGAGAAGCCTTCGGAAATGCGCTTCCGGGTTCTGAATGGTGGCCGAGCAGCATACCACCTGCGGGTTGGAGCCGTAGAGTGCACAGAGCCGAAAGAGACGGCGGAAGACACAGGCCACATGTGAACCAAACACACCACGGTACATGTGTGCTTCGTCCACCACGAGCAGTCTGCATGCACGGCCAAAAGAGCAGACGGGGTTGTTGTCAATCGGTGATAACGGGAGTATGTTTGACTTCATGCAGCATATTATAGACGCAGAGCTTACCTGAGCTTGGCTAGCACAATCTTCCATTGTGTGTGCTGTGGGAGGATGGTGAGATGCAGCATGTCTGGGTTAGTAAGGAAGATGTGTGTCTCTCGGATCACCATGGACCTCATCTTCATGGCCGTGTCGCCGTCCTAGAATTCGCCACCACCACAAGCAAAGCACCGTGTCAGTGCACCCTTAGCCAGCCAAATGCCCACCAATGTCCACTTACGAATGTTGCTGCCAGATGTTGTGGGAGATTTGCGGCCGCTAGTACGTTTCGTAGAGCCTTGAGCTGGTCTTGGGCGAGCGCTTTGGTCGGGAAAAGGTAGAGAAACGTAGCACTCGGGTCCTCCAGCAGCGTGTCCAACATGGGCGTGTTGTATGCGAACGACTTACCACTGGCTGTGGACGTTGACAGCACAACATTGGAGCCCCTACGCAGGGCTTGGATGGCCTCGAACTGGTGCGAGTAGAGCTGTGTGACTCCGCACGTGGCCAGCGCCTGACGAACTCGAGGAGGCAGCCTCAAGGCCTCCAGATCTCCATACTGCGCCTCACGTGCGGGTCGACGCTCCACGTGCACGATCTGATCTCGATACATGTCCATTCCTTGTAGCATCGCGAGTACTGAAGACCCACAACCGTCCACTGAAGTAGTCGCCACCGAGTCCTCGACTTGAGCTGCGGGTTCCGTGTCGACTTGCGGCGAGGCCACCGGATTCGACTGCGAGCTGGCAGACGTCTTTAACGCTGCATCAAAGAGCTTCTTGCGTTTGGCACTGGCGCGCTGGCTGGGCTGTGGAGCTAGCGGGAAGGCCACCACCTCCTGGTCTTCTGGCGTGGTTGAAGCGGGTCGGAACACGTCCTCTGGGGTTTTGGAGCGAGGATGAGAGAGCGTGAGCGGGTAATACCGAGCCGATTGGAGAGAAAGTCGAAGGAGGACTGCCAGACACAACACGCAAAGTTGATACGCACCTCGAGATCTCTGGTGCCCGAGGTCGCCAGCGGCGCGCGCGCTCTGGATGACCAACAGATCAGGCGCGAGGGCCGCCAGCGCGCGTAGGTCGGAAGGCGTGAATGGCGCACCCCCGAGACTGCTGGCCATGCGCAGCACGTTGCGCACGCTTAGCTCGGCGCGGTGTTTGGCCAGGAAGCAGAAGCTGGCGTCCACGAGCGCGAACATGCGGCGCCAGCGGAGCTCGGCGGCGGGCAGCGGCGCTTCATGCCCGTCCTTCATCTCGCTTGATGTGCTTCGTTGTGGCAGTCAGCCTTCAATGTGGCACTCGATCGGGCCTGTCCAACGGCATACTGGGCCCGGGAATAAGCTATTTGATAGGCACCAACTCAGCTTCACATACTGCTGCCTAATCCCAATACTCGCGCGACGACTACAAAGCGGCCGAAGACGCTCGTCAAGGCGTCGCATTGCGCTGCCCGTCTCGCTCGCTGTCCAGCTCCGCAGCTGCAGAGGCGCCTCTAGTCGCGACAGCTCCGTCCTGCAGTTTGCCATGGTGCCTCCCACGCCAGCGCGGCCTCCGCAGCAGCAGCGCGAGCGCGAGCGCCAGCAGCCCAGCGAATCCGCGGGCGTTATTCGTGGCGCGCAGGCGGCGGGTCGAAGCCAGAGCCCGCACGCGCATCAACCGTCGCCTATAGCGGGCGCCCAGCCGTTCCAGACGCCGGACTGTACTACGCGCACGTTGGCCTTCGACTCGGTAGCCTCCAGCGCGGCGGAAGACGCCACTTTACGCGCCAGGAAGCGGCGGAGGCGAGTAGCGGAAGCTGCAGCCTTCATCACCACGCGCCACGGCGCACGACCCGAGGAGAGCGCTTTACACGACGAACAGAGCGAGTTAGAAGAGCTCATGCCGGCCTTTCCGCCTCGCACTCCTGCGGCCAGCACCGACCACCGTCGGAATGCCAAGCCCCGTCCCACAGCCGAAGGGTGGGCGGAAGACGAAGCGGACGGCAGTCGGAGAAAGAGCACGGACAAGGCGGTAGGCAGCGTGCGCAGCGCCTCACTGAGCTTTGAGGACGGCGGTGGGGAGTGGAAGCGCGGCATCGTGGGCGCCAGGACGCCAGGACCTAAGCGGAAGAGCAGCGGCAGGATGTCCATGGAGAGTTGTGCATCTCAAGGTGGCCAGGTCGACGCGGTAGTGGAAAAGCTCCGCACACTGGTGCGGAGCTGCAGCGCCCGACACCACGCGATCTCAGCGCTCTTTTACGCTGACAAACTGGTACGTGAGCGCTTCTCTGCAGCTCGGAGGCGTGGAGGTGCTAACCACAGACGCACATATTGACATATTGGCGGTGGATGCTTGTGCTACTGGTGCGTGCGGTCAGGTGACCATGTCACCGAGTGACCCGAACGATGTGCTGCTGTTTGCGGACGCCTGCTATCTCAACCGCGAGTTCCACCGCGCCATCCACGCGATCAAGCAGTCGCGACTCGTTGAAGTGGACAACAACACGCACAGCGCCTTCCCGCCGAGCTACGTGACACTGCGTGCATGTCTGCTACTAGGCCAGTGCATGGTAGGCTACAATGGCTGACCACTGCCATTTACACTTGCACATGTCGTCATACCTGCAGTGTCCTGGATGGATATCTGACTGTGGCTGTTCGAACGTGGCTGTGTTGCTATTGTAGCTGGCGATCAAGCAGAAGGACGAATGTCTGGAGCTACTGGGCAAAGTGCTGCCGGAACGCGAGCACGACGTGGTGGCCTTCGCCAAGAAGGCGCAGTTGGCGGCCCAGGAGCCGGAGGACGACGTCCAGGGCGTGAATGTGGTGGCCTCGCTGGCGCTGCTCATGGGCGAGGCCTTTGAGGCCATGGGCAACCGTGAGAATGCCACGTTGTACTTTCGCATCGCGCTGCGCTGCGACGTGCACTGCGCGGAAGCCTTCTTCCACCTCTTTGATAAGCAGATGCTCTCGACGCAGGAAGAGAAGGAGCTGGTGGCCTCGCTCGACTTCTCGGAGGACGAGATGCAGCTCTTGGAGCTTCTGTACCAGACACATGTGGGGAAGGTATGTTGCAGCCTCTTCTAGTGTTTGAGGTAGCTGTAGGACAGTCGCATTCACCTGGTTCTTACGCACGATCGGATTCTCGTTCTCCGTGTATGTGTGGCATGCATAGTATGACACTGTGCCGACAGTGGAGGAGAAGTTTGAAGTGGTGGAGCAGGACTTTGGGCTGGCAGGCAACTTGGAGCTGGTACGTGAGCGCTCAGACTGAGTCATACCATCTTGCGGTGGTTGTTAGCGTTCGCTTTATAGAGTCGACAGCACGGGCTAACGAGCTTAGCAATACTTGTGGTTTGCTGTGCGCAGAGCATTACGAAAGCGGAGACGTACTACTACCAGCATGACATTCAGCGGGCGCATGAAATTTGCGAAAGGTTCGTTTGCAAGTTTCTGTGAGGCGCTCTGCTTTCAGTGCAGGGACCTGCACTAACCGACTGAATCGCCCCTACGTGCTTGAACAGCGTTCGGCAGCGAGATCCGTTCAATTTCCGCATGATTGCAGTGTTTGTGGCGACGCTGGTAGAGCTCGGGAAGAAGCGTGAGCTGTATCACTACGCGCACGAACTGGTACGTCCACGCCCGGCCCTTGTGGGAGGTGTGCAAACACCTGTGCTAAAGCGCGTGCTGCTTCTTTGATCGTAGGTGGATGTGTATCCAAAGAAAGCAGCAGCGTGGTACACCGTGGGCTGCTATTACCTCTTGATCCAGAAGTATGAGGCTGCCCAGCGGTATTTCCAGTACGTCATCAGCGACAGAAGAACTGAGGGGTACTTGCATCATGGAAGTGTGGCTGAAAGGACTCAAGCAAAGCTAACGTCACGGTCTTCTATTGCCACTACGTGCAGCAAATCCACGACACTGGAGCCGAGTTACGCGCCCGCATGGATCGGCTTTGGGAACTCGTTTGCAGCTCAGGACGAGAGTGATCAAGCCATGTCATCATACCGGACGGCTTCCAGCCTCTTCCCAGGCTCGCATCTGCCTCCGCTGTACATCGGCATGGAGCATCTGCGGACGAATAACTTGGTGCAGGCGCATGAGTTCATCAAGCAGGCGAGTGTGATCTGCCCGACAGACCCACTGGTTTACAACGAACTGGGCACCGTCTACTACAAGCAGAAGAACTACCCGCGCGCCATTGAGATGTTCACAAAGGCTCTGAAGCTGTGCGAGAACCTACCAGAGGTACGTTTTCTCCGATCGAGATTCGGAAGAGCACGTGTTGGGGCCTGGATTGCCTGCCAACTCTCCCTGAACTGAGCTGAGTTTGGCTGACGCTTGGCTCTGTGTTGTGCTTTGTAGCGGTTGATGGAGTCGTGGGAACCTACGTTGTTCAACCTCGGGTACGCATATCGCAAACTCCGGTACGTGACGCGGGTGCAAAGCACCGACCAGCATTGTACCATTGCGTGTGACTGTCTGACTGATCATTTGCACTGGTGGCCCAACAGCAAATTCGACCAGGCGATTTACTACTTCCAGAGCGCACTTCGCTTATCTCCGCGCAATGTACGTTTGGTTCAAAGCAGGCTTTGCACTCTGGTTTGTAATTTGTATGGCTAACAACACGGGTGTGCGTGTAGGCGTCGATTCTCGCTGCGCTTGGCTTCACGTACCACATGAAAGGAAGTCTGGACGAAGCGATCGAGTCGTATCATGCCGTACGTGGCTCTTTCATTTCGGCAACGCTATTGCCGCGCTACGGATTTGCACGTGTCTCGGTCAGCTAACTTGCTATCCCGTCATTTGGACCGCTGCAGGCACTTGCGTACGCTCCAGAGGACACACTCGCTGGGTCAATGATCACTGTTGCGTTCGAGGAATCGTTGTCTGCTGGACCAGCGTCCTTCGCTAACTTCACGGAGTCCGAGAGAGATACGCCGAAGAGAAGCGCCTTTACCCCGATGAACGCGGCTCTCACTTCGCGTCGCGCGAGGAGTGGCAGCACACAGCGCTCGACGTCTCTTGATCAGTCCTACAGCAGCATCGAGCCCAGTCGACAGTCCCTCGCGTGCTCGAGTCTCGACTTCTCCGACGATAGCTCTATGACCGTGGACGACTGAGCGCGGTATCCGATAGAGCTCCAGTGCCATGGCGCACACGGAGAGGATTGCAGGCCTCGTAATATAGCCGGCCAAGGTTGAGGGCATCCCAATCCACCGTTCGTTAACTTGCTCGTGTTGGATATCGGCCCCTGAAGCCGCAAAAGCTCGCCAACGTGCTGGGTATCACCGCCTCCGCGGCAAGCCGACGCTTCCAACCCATCGACAAGATCATCTGATAATCGCAGCCCGCATCTCCATGGAGTCACTGCGCTTGTCGGACGTCCTTGGGTGACGACTTTGGAAGGAACATGGCTGGCACTGAGGTCACCAAGACAAGTAACAGTACCTGCATTCATTGTGCCCAATATGTTTACCACAGCGTCCGCCGTGAGCCTCTCCTCCGGGTCGTAGCAACACATGCGGGTCACCAGTTCCCACTGCAGGTCGTTGAAAATTTCCGGCCGTTGTGGCAACAGTCTTCTCTCCATCACGTTGTGCTTCACCACTGTATCCGGCATCGAGTTCCCCCAGGGAAACTTCCCCGCCACGGCCTCGATGATGCACATGCCGAACGAGTAGATGCCCAATGTGAACGCCACCTTACCGCCCTGCAGCACTTCGGGCGCCTTCCAACGAAGCGCACCGAGGGCCCCTCCGTCAGCTGCGGTTCTCGAGACCTCGCTCGTATACGTACATGAGGCCACGGGCACAGCCTAGAACAAGTATCCACCTGAACCCAAACTCCAACAGCTTGCCAAGTTCCCGATCCCGCTCATGGACCGCAAGGGCTTCTGCACCCACGTGGCACGCGCTGTAGAACTTGCGCACATCGGGGTGCTGGAGCGTCGCCCACACCGCCGCATCTCGCAGACAGGCCTCCTCCCCTTTAGCGACAGGAGACATCCATGCATTTTGTTCTTGAGTCCATTCACCCATAGCCATGAAGAACCAGACTGGCATTGGCGCCACTACCAAGCCTGGCAGCCGTGCCACCGCCTCGAACGCGATCAAGATGGCATCCAGCTCGCCTGGCATCAGCACGCCACGGTACTTCGTGACCCCCGTACTTCAGTAGTGTCTGCACCTCCACTTGCTGCTGCTCGTCCCCCAATTCACCACGCAGGCGCTCTTCGTCAACAAGCAGCTCGTCGAACTGCTGCAGTCGTTGGCGGCGCTCTTTTCGTAGCTCTTGGCGCCACGTCTCCGCCTCGTACCAGTCGCACAGATGGAGCAGGCCTGACGCGGTCGTCATAGCCCGCTCCAACGCATGCACAACGCGGCCCATGTCCGCCAGCTTGACCAGCAGTCGAGCCTCGCCCTCGTAGTTCTTCAATGCCCACTTCAAGCCGCTAGCGCAATCGGCGGAAGCTCGGCCGCCTTTCCCCGCCCACGCCACTTCCCGCCACGCCGCCACCAGGTGATCCCGAGCAAGTCGCTCGTCCGCACCAGCCCACGCTGCGCCGAGTGCCACCGACTGCCCTCTCCGCCCCGGCGACCCACGAAGGCCTTCCAGCACTCCACGCTGCCATGTCCCTCCATCGCTGCTTTGCTTTCTTCTCGACTCAGCGTTCCCGATCCCGGCCAGTTCGGAGGCGCGCAATGATTGCGGGGGCAGAACCACGGCGGCAGAGGCGTGGGCGAGAGCTCTTCCGTGGCAACGCGGGACGCCATGCCGGCGCGACTTGCCAGCTCGCTCCGCGCCGGGGCTGCCCGACACCTCTGCGTCTCCGCATCCGAGCCAGACATGCGCACGCGATCTGGCGCCTCGATACATCCCTAAGTTACCATGAGATACCCAAGTACCGTCCTAGCCCTAGTGGACATACCGTTTGCTGTTCTAGGTCGATGTGTGTGAGCAAGCTAGCGCACACCTGACACCGCGGAGTAGGCGTCTCCGGGCACCCGGACTCCAGGAGCCCGAGTGAGCAGGTGCTCGTTCTTGAGGTAGATGTTGCGCGCGGCGTTCACGTCGCGGTCAATCGTCAGGCTGCAGTGCGAGCACGAGAAGACCTTGCTGGTGATGCTGCGGTTGAGTCTCCCGCAGCACGGATATGTCTTTGTCATGTAGTACTCTTCGCACTGGAATCACGACTTGTCCTTGATCCGCGTAGAGTGAGTGGAGCACTCGTGGTCTTGAGCAGCTGGGATCCATGTTTCCCTTGCGCGCTGGTCGACCGACTGCCCCCACCACACTGGTCGATCCCCCATGTAGAGAAGCGCTGGGGAATGAACGAGCGAGTGGGACGAGGAGGTCTTGTCGCGCGCTTGGGTGTGGAGGCGCAGGAATAGCTCGGCAGTAGCTCGCAGAACTGGGAATGAATGGACAAGAAGCTCGCA
>JAADYK010000624.1:0-16441 GCA_023338225.1 Halophytophthora batemanensis
GCGCCTGCACGCTGCGTTCCGGGGCGATTCCTGGCTGCTTTACGCTCGAGAACCTACAGTCGCAGTGCCGGCTACTGGGAAAGCGCAAAGGCCCGTGTTGCTTGCGCGTCTTTTCTCTTCATTTGCACGAGTTACTTCTGGCTGCGGCTGTGCGCGACGCTCGCTTTCGGCGTCCATCCTGACGCCCTGCAGCCCGCCGCGCCAACACACCTTTGCGAGCCTTACTCTTCCTTGCTGGTGATGTACTTCTTGACCTCCACCGGGTTCGCCGCGTAGCCCTGCAGGCGGAAGGATGAGTTCTGGTACGCCCACAGGAAGCCGCCCAACGAGCCCAGCACGCCGTTCACCCACATGGTGGGCACCGCCACGCGGCGGTGCAGCTTCGCGCCTACATGCAGCCACGCACAGCACACAGGCACGCCAAACGTTAGCGCTCCCGCACTCCGCCTCCGGTCGGAGCTACTTGAGCATGAAGCTCAAGGAAGACACGCACCCATGACGTAGCCGAGCGGGAAGGAGACGGCCGTGACGCCCACCCACCGCATGTAGTCGCCAGCGCTGTAGTTGGCCTTGATGTCGTCCATGGTCGGGTGCTCGACGATCACAGGGAAGCGCGGCTTGCGCGGGTCGCGCAGCGGCGTGGCTTCGCTCATGCTGCTGCTTTGTACTCCCTTCCTTCCTTCGCTTCACTGGCCTGGCCCCCCAGGCGCTTGGGAGGCGCAGAGGGGCCTATGCATTGTCCGAGGTACCTTCATTCCTCATAGACCTGCGTTTACGCATACACTCGACGGGAGCGGAGAACCTCTGCCATTTAATACCGAGGGGTCGCCAATGAGCCAGCCAGCCTTGGAGCTCTTCGCGGACGGGGAGATGCTCCTGCGCTGGGCGGCAACTGGCGGCTTCAGGACGCAGCGACGCCATGACGGGTCGGTGGGGCGCATGCGCTGCTCTAGCAAACACATGGGCGTCCCAGGACGAGAGGCAGGCCGTGCAGTTTCTCGGCGCGGAGTTATTTCCGGACTCCGGAGCTCCGAGTGCCTCGACCCGGAGCGTGCGTGCTTCTCGAACTCCCGCGCGAGCACAAGTCAGCACAAAGCAGAGAAGCAGAGAAGCTAGCGAGGCGAACGAGCAGTGAGCAGAGAGGCAAGCGATGGCGTCTACGTCTGCGACTCCGGCCGCGTCGCCGAGCAAGAGCAGCGAGTTTGTGTACAAGGTGATCCTCATCGGCTCCGCAGCCGTGGGCAAGACCAACCTGCTCTCGGTGGCCGCACGGGGCCAGCAGTTCGACGAGCGCAGCCCTCCGACACTCCAGCCGGAATTCGTCACAGGTACGCGGAAATGCACATGTGCACGGGTTTCCACGCCTCGAAGTCTAATACTCCCCCACTGGGCTGCTGACAACTCCTTCGCGACAGTGAAAGTGCCGCGTCCTGACTGGAAGTTCGGCGAGCCGCACCAGTTCCTGCGCGCGCAGGTGTGGGACACGGCCGGCCAGGAGCGCTACCAAGCCATCTCCAGCTCGCATTACCGGCGGGCGCACGGTACATCTCCTCGCGGTCTTTCATCGCGGTTGCTTCTGACTCTTCACAGCTAAAAGCGTTCATGTGGCCAACGCCGTGTTCGTGTTGTAGGCGCGCTGGTGGTGTACGACGTGAGCAACAAGAACTCGTTCAAGGAGGTATTCCCGGGTGTACCGGGCGGGAACCAATGGCTGCGTGCGCTTAAGGACAACGCAGACCCGTCGCTACTGGCCGCCGTCATGTTGGTGGAGAACAAGAGCGACAAACTGGGCGCTAAGACGCTGGAACGGCCGTCCACCTTCGTGCAGCAGGAGGACGTCAAGAGGCTGCTGGACGAGACGGTGTTCAAGGAGCCCCGACAGGGTCTTGGCTGGCTCTACGACGCCCCGCCTGATGAGGTTGTGCCCTTCCGGATAGCCAACAGCCTCATGTACGCACGCACGTCGGCTGTGACCAACCAGTGCGAGCTCTTTGAGCTCACGGAGAAGAGCACGGCGAGCCAGGACTTCCTGCTGCGACGCACTCCCGCCAAGGTCACGACGGAGTACGAGTCCAGCATTGAGGTGAAGACCGTCTCGCAGGCGCTCGAGGCGCTGGTACTGCGCATTTACGCGCGCTCCAAGGACATGGAAGCCGGTGGCTCCAAGTCCAGCGGCCAGGCCTTCCACATCCACCAGGCGCTCCAGGACGCGGCTGACGCGGCGCCCAGGGATGCCTGCTGCTAGAACGCACACGATGGGGGTAGCACTGCTCGAGCGCTCAGGCAGAGGGGGTGAGAGTGAACAAGAAGAGGTAGCAAACGCGCTGCAGCACTTAAATTACACATTTGCCAGTTCAATTAGCGCGATTAGTCCGCTTCGTCGTCTTCCTCCTCCTTGAGTTCGGGCAGACTCTCCTCGTCAAAGATGACGCGGATCGTGAGCGAACAGCTCGGGCACGTCGCGATGTCCTCGCCGTCGTACAGGTCCTCCAGCGCGATGAAGAACTTGTCGCCGCACGGACACGGGTAGTAGTACACCTGCTCCTCCGCGTCCAGCTCCATGTCCTCGATCTCCACCTCGTCGTACACCGACATGCTGTTGCACTGCACTGCGCTGCGCTGTCGTGTTCTGCTGCTGCTGTCGGACTCTGCTGCTGCGGGTGCGGAGAGCTAGTGGCAGGAGCCACGGCGCTTGTCCGTCGCCTCTCGCGCGTGTCGGCAGCCAAGCAAATGTGCCACCACTGGGTCGAGCGTCATCCAAGCACGCATACATTCCTGGCTGGGAGGTGGCAGGAACCTCTCACATCGCATTGTGCTATCAAAACGGGTGCTCTCTATCTCATAGTCATATCGCTTTACGCGAGCACTATTCACGGTAAGAAGCTGCCATTCGCTTTTCGCTGCTAAAACTCCCGTACCAATTCAATATCGTCTTATCGAATATCGAGCTAAGGGAGGTACGAGGGTATGAGGGTATGAGAAGATGGGACGCATTCCCTCTCAAACCCGATCGAGTCAGCCAAGTGTAGCCATCTGGGGATCCTCCACTTTCCACTTGACCCCGTAGAGACCTCTTCGTTCCCAGCCTCGCCAGTTGTGTCCCACTCCGCTCAGCCTTCAAACGTCTTACCAATTGCACTTTTCATTCCTTTGTCTACCTAGTTGTCGGGCTTCTCCACTCTCTAGCAACTCCTCAGCCGCCGCGCCACGTGAAGCTAACCCGTCTTGCCGAAGAAGCGCGTCAGAAAGCCCGGCGACGACGCCATGCCACCGTCCGCTGCAGCCGCCTGCCCTGCTGCAGCCGTGGCCATAGCAATGCCACCCAGAGGCGTCTTCCGTCGTCCACCGCCTCGAATGGGTCGGATGACACCGTCGTTGTAAAAGGAACCTCCACGCAGCGTCTTGATGACACCTGCGTCACCCAACCCCGCGGCGGCCGCCATGGTGGCGTTCGTGTGGTTGAGCTGCGCTTCAAAGTGCGAGCGCTGGGCACCGCGGAAGTCCGCGATCTGATCCCGTAGATGCGTGAGCTCCTCTACGTGCTTCTCGGCCTGCGCACGCATGTTGCCGGCCATGAGACGGTTGTTGGCCTCCACCTGCTTGATGCGTTCGTCGCGCAGTGCCAACTTCTTCTTGGCCTCCGAGAGCTCCAGCTCCAGCGATGCGTACTTGCGCAGGAGCTGCCGATGCACAGCCACCAACTGCTCCAGCTTCTGCTGGATGGAGCGCATGTGCTGCCGCTCACGCGCTGACATGCCGCTGGAGCCCACCACGCTGCCACTCGGAGATGACGCGTTGCTGGGTGGAGAAGCTTCGTCTCCGGACACGACGCCCAGTCGCCCGATCTGCGCTTCCAGCTCGCGGATCTGCATCGATTTGCGCTCAACGTCCTCCAGTAACTGCGTCTTCTCCTGCGCCGCGCTCTGCTTGAGTGATCGGTACTCCTTCTCGTACTGTTTCAGCTCTGCTTCCAGCGACGCAAACTTGGCTTGTAGGGCCTGATACGCTCGCGACTTGGTGCTGGCTTCGTCTGCCTCCACGCTCTTCTCTTCAGGCTCAGTGTCTCCTTCAGCAGTAGAAGCACTGGAAGGCGCCGCAGCCTTCTCCTCCGTCTGTTCTTCGTCCTTATCAGTGGACGGAGCCACCTTGCTACTCTTCCCAGTGGCATTACTGTTTCCAAGAGTCGGTAGGTCCTGCAGCATCGCGTCATACTCGCTCTGCACCGTCTCAGCATGAATGGCTAGCTCCTTGTGCTCGTACGTGAGACGGTCAAAGTCCGTGCGCAGCTCCGAGTACAAGGTTTCGCGCTGCCGGATCTTCTCCTCCAACGTCTTCTCCTGCAAATCCTTCACTCGCTGAAGCTCCTCCGACAACACGCGCTGGGTCTCCAGCGCCTGGACGTGCTCCTGCAACTTGGCAGTGAGGTGGCGAATCTCTTCACCCCGTCGCGCCGACTCCTGCTTCTCCTCCGCCAGCTCTTCCTCCAGCCGTGTCACCTTCTGCTGCAGTTCCTCCAGCGCTCGACCGGCGCGTGCAGACGGCGAATGAGGCGGTTCCAGGTCCACGTCATCCGTCGGAAGTTGCAGTTCCACGTCAGCAGTGTCCACCTTGTTCTCCACGCCGTTAGCTTCTGCTTGGGTCAGCGTAGCATCCGTGACAGCAACAGCAGCAACTCCATCGCTACCACCACCGCCTTCCTGCTGACCGGCCAGTCGCGCTTCCAACGCGATAATATACGTCTGCTGCTTGGCCAACGCCTTCTCGGCCGTCGAAAGCAGCGCCTTGTACTCTTCCACGCTGCGTTCCTCGTTTACCACGGCCTTGTTCTTGATGGATTTGGCGCGCATGCCGAAGCGTAAGGTGGAGATGGTCTCGGACGCGTTGTAGCTGCTTGGAGATACGTTGATAATGAGCGCCGTGCGAGAGTTGCCACCGATCGATTCCTGCAGCACGCGCGTGAGTTTACTGTCGCGATATGGCACGTGGTTGATGTGTGGGTCCGTGAGCGCGTTGATGACCATTCCCAGCGCTGAGAGAGACTTGTTGATAGTCTTGGCTTCGTCCAGCTGCCGACCAGTAGCACCCGTCTTGCGAACCATTTCCGAGCCAGCAAGATCCACTAGATACAGTTTGCCAGCCTTGGTGGCTTGGTTCTCCAGGTTGCGCTGGAAGAGTGTGACCATGAAGACACTGTGGCTGCGCGAACTGCCTTCGTTCATGCCTGTGGCCGCCACTGCTCGGTTCGCGGCGCCTGCACGCATGGTAGCCAGTAGTTCTTCGTCGCTGGTGACGCACACCTCCGTCATCCCCTCCACAAAGACGCCACGTCGTGCGTCCTCGCGGACCTGCAGGTTGATCTTGGACTTATTCGGGTCCAGCAAGTCGCGGATTCGCTCCATGTAGATCTCAATGTAGCTGATCTGCAAGACAAGAGGGCAAAGCAAGACAAGGCAATCGGTTATCAAACAAGTACGCCGAAGTAGTAGCAGTAGCAGTAGCAGTAGCAGGACAATGGACAAACCTTGACGATGAACTCCATGTTCTCGTCGGCGGCCAATACGTTGTTGAAGATCTCCGTGGCTGTGCGGGGAATGATGCCCGCCAGCTCCGGGTGGTCAATATCCGCGCCTTCCATCGTATAGGTCTTGCCCGATGACGTCTGTCCGTACGCAAAGATGGTTGCGTTGTAGCCGTCCATGATATCTGTGGTTCCAGAAGCAGGGATGGCAGATCGGTAGCAAGAAGATGAATGAGTAACCGCTTACGACGCAATGGCAAGATCCAACAGCCCTGCGGTATTGTAATAGACTCGGATAATGCTGTAATAGAGAAGCAGTGGACGTACCTTGCACGACAGGCAGCGCCACGTGCTCGAACACATTCTGCTGACCGTCTTCCTCGCCAAAAACGTGGTCGAACGTGAACTTTTGCGGCACGCCGTCGTTCGTCTACGCACAACAAAGCGTTGCCAATAGCTCCGCGTTATTCGCTCGTTCGACGAGGTTTCTGCTTCTTTCCCGACGTCTGGCCATTCTTCCAGCATGGCTATGAGGCTAACAGTACCTTCACTTCGATGCAGCTGTCTGCGACGGAGACGCAGCGCTGAGCGCTGGCCATCGTGAGCTCCTTGGCGTTCTGCGGCCGCACACGGCAGCATACGCGCACATTGCCTGACGAGCCCACATCATTCTTCATGCAGGTATGCATCCATCAACAGCGTGAGTACCTGGAAGCTCTCCTTCCCATATGAGCAGGGGAAGGACCCGTCAACCCAGCAAAATCGGACGAATACTCACGCTGGAGCCGCGCGAAGACGGCCGCCGCGCCATCTCTCGGAGTTACGCGGACAGGACGTGAGTGTAGTGACCTCCCTCCTCTAGTGGCGGCAGCTAGCAGCGCAATGATGCGCGGGCAGGGCAGGAAGCAGCTTTGAGCTTCGACCCCGCCTTCTTCCTAGCTCTCCAGCTCTGCTCTGACGCCAGAATAGATTGACAGGAAACAGTCGCCAGAGCACGCATTCGCACTTAGTCGGGAGGAGTTTGACCTTGCTCTTGCATGACGACTTTGTTTTGTAAGAGCACTTTTCCTGGACTCGAGTCCAGTAAGGTTTAGAAAGAGGCCCCAATCTTGGCCCGCACCCCAGTGTCGACCAAGTCAAGACTTTAATCTAGTCCAAGACGGCTGTGCAATGGAAACGATCGAATTCATGGGAGACTCTTGCAAATGCTCAAACTTGATTAAAGTATCGATTTTGTAGACGTACTAGCTGCACAGCCTGCCTGTCCTGCTGCTGTTGCCTCATGTCCTCTATTGTCCTCTGCTGCGTGGTTTGGCTGTGCTCTGCAGAGACCGCTATAAAACTGCTGAGGTGAAAGCTAACAGCACCACGCTCGTCCGCGTGCATCCGTTCTCCTTCGCTGGCATGGGCGAGTATGTGATCCGAGCGTTGAAGCCCCACGACATCGAGGTGCCCAAACACAACTGGGAAGAACTGGAGAAGATCTATGGCACAGGGTGGAAGCCCGCGGTCAATGCTACCCTCAAGACTGGGGTGTTTCCTCCTAGTGATCGCCTCACCCGAACACCGTCGCTCTTCGTGTTGGGTCGCTCTGCCATCACTACAAAAAGTCGATCAAGAACACTCGTCCGGAGGACGCCAAGCGACACCTGCGCCACCAGTGCGGCCCCTTGAGACTGCTCATGGAGAAGATGCCTGAACATTGTCGCCTTGAATGATACTGCAACGACAAGCCCAGCCGTCCACTCTGTACATCTCCGGGCTGTACAACGTCCTCGCGCCGAGGTCAGAGGCGCAGACTCCACAGTGAAAAGTGGATTTGCGCACTCCCGGACTGCGATTGCATGGCGAACAGGCTGGAGTGTCAGAGCCATGGTTCCCACCCGCATTATCAGTGGAGATGGAAAGGAGAAGGCTACGCGAATATGGCGATAGTACGCGGTCACACTCCACACGAGTTCAGAGGCAGTCAATCCGGCAACGCAAGTGAGCACAGCATAAGATAACTCAGTCGGGCTCAAGCAAACGCTTCCTTTCTTCTTGCCGCAGTAGATCGAGGCTGTGCTCGACTGTGCGCCTTCGAATCGCACGCTCTAGTGCTGCTTCTGCTCTGGCAACGAGAGCGTGAGCAGCACGGGGAAGTGCACGTCTGGCACGTAGTCTGTCCGTGTCTGCCGATAAACCGCGTGCTTGCGCTGCACCTCGGAGTTGTACTTTTCCGAGCGACTCACGACAAAGCCTTGCTTCTCGGCGACCACACAAAAGCGTTCCATGGAGCCGTCACGACTGGGCTGCAGCAACAGACAGCGACCCGTTCCGCGTCGTAGCAAGAGCTTGATCGTATGTGCCAGGTCTTCGTGGAAGTCCTCGAAGAACAGGCAGTCGCTCGCGAAGACCAGGTCGAATTGGTGGGACGTTTCTGTTGGCGTGGCGTGGCGATCCCAGCGTAGTAGTTCCGCTGATACTTGTGTTGAGGCCGGGAACGCACGTTGTGCCCGGTTCTCTTCCACACAGAGCTGCAAGTTCTTCACGGACAGCGGATTGCCATCGGTCACAAGCAGATGGTCCATGGACACGGGAGCGCGGACTAACAAACCCAGACTGGCGAGTCCAGCCATGCCGCTCCCCAGTTCGCAGCACTTGAGCGGGAGGACGTCGTTTCGTGGCCCTCTACGCTGGACGGCCGAGCAAATGTCGCTCGTGAGCAGATAGGAGAGCAAGATCTGCTCGGACGGCCACGTCCGGATGTTGCCCGTGTTGTCCACGCCCTGGTTCACTTGGTGGCTCAGCAACTCCGCGATCGACACGCGCTTGACGTCCTTGCGCTTCTCGTGCACGTAGACAATGGGGCTCGACGCTGCATCGCTGGACCCAGCAGTCGCTTCTCCTGGGAGGGAAAGATCGTACGCCATCCAGGCAAAGCCTGGCTGTGGGGCGTGCCGTATCTGCGCAGGTGTTGCATCGCCACCGACCGATTCCGCCCGGAAGATCGGGAAGAACTCGGTCGAAATGGACGACGCCGTCGCGGCGCCAGCACCATGGGATGGAGAGGTAGACGGCGACGCGCTGGCCGATCGAAGTAGTGCACTGCGCAGCACCTGCCAGTGGCGCTTAGTCTTCTCCGCCTTGGCCTGCGTCGTCTCGCCCGCCGTCTGCGCCGCTTCCTCTTGGCCCGTCATGTTGCGCACACAGCTCGAACACCTCACAAATCGTACTTTACCGGAGGGAACCCGTTTTCGCACCTAACCGAAGCTGGAGTGTACGCTGTTCTTAGGATCGCTTCCTTCTCGCTTCCCAGGATCACAAGCAGCAACCAGAACGAAGTCAAGATGCCGCTCGAATCGACGATGATATGGTGCGTCTCCTGAGCCCCGCAGACGCCGCATGCGGAGGGGAATGGGTGCGGCGCGTCCCCCCGTTCACTGCGGCGCCGCTCGTGCTCTCCTCGTCTCCATTTCTGCGCTGTGGGTTCTAACAGCGCTGGTGTTTGCCGCGCCTCGTGCAGCCTGGACAACTCCGAGTGGATGCGGAATGGCGACTACATCCCCTCGCGTCTGGAGGCTCAGCATGATGCCGCCAATCTGCTGTGTGGCACCAAGACGCAGTCCAACCCGGAGAGCACCGTGGGTGTGCTCTCCATGGCCGGCAAGAGGTACGTTGCTCGAGGAGACGGCCTTCTCCATCGGACGTGTCGCCATGCTCATTTCTGCGTTACTAAGTGGGCTCTGGGCGTCTTTTCTCCGCTCTTGTATTCTCTCTCTCGTGTAGCATCCAAGTACTGGCGTCTCCCACGGACAACATGGGCACGCTGCTGAGCGCCATCCACAGAGTGTCCATCGGCGGCACCATGAAGTTCTCCAACGCCATTCAGGTGGCCCAGCTTGCACTCAAGCACCGACGCAACAAGACCGGTACACTGCCATCCTGACCAGTTCTTTGTTGGCCGCACAGACGATCTAATGTGTATTACGTGCTGCAGGCGGCCAGCGCGTGGTGGTATTTATCGGCTCGCCCATCGTCGAGGACGAGAAGGCGCTGACGAAAATGGGCAAACTGCTCAAGAAGAACAACGTAAGTGCCTGCCCAACAGCGAGAGCGAGCAAGCTCCGTCTCACAACAAGGTAAACTCACAGGAGCTATGCTCACTCTGCGCTGTGTAGATCGCGGTGGACGTGGTGAGCATGGGCGAGCTGGAAGCCAACGCGTCCAAGCTGCAGGTGTTCGTGGATGCCGCCAGCAGCAACAACAACAGTCACTTGGTGACGGTACCGGCCGGCGTACTGCCCTCGGACGTGCTGGTGTCTTCGCCCGTGCTGCACGGCGACGACGGCGCTGCTGCTGCGGCTGGTGCATCTGCTGGCGGCGCTGGCGGCGCTGGCGCTGACTTTTCGGAATATGGCGGCGTGGACCCGAGCATGGACCCGGAGCTGGCGCTGGCGCTGCGCGTGTCCATGGAGGAGGAGCGTGCACGTCAAGAAGCGGCGCAGAAGCGCTCGGCGGAAGCGGAAGCGGCTGCAAAGGAGACGCCAGCGGCACCGACGCCTGCAGCTGAAACTCCAGCTCCTGCTGTCGCTGCTGCTGCTGCTGCTGCTGCTGCCCCGAGCGCTGAACCCAAGGAGGCTGCGCAGAAGCCGGCGACAGAGACCGCTGCGGCTGCTGGCTCGGCCTCGTCGGGCCCGCCACCGGCGCCGGCGCCGGCGTCCAACCTGCCGTTCATGGACCCGCGGTTCGTGAACTCGCTGCTGACGGGACTGCCAGGCGTGGACCCGAACGACCCCAAGATCCAGGCGGCCATGGCGCAGATGACCAAGAAAGACGACAAGAAGGACGACCAGGAGGAGAAGAAAGAGGACAAGTAGACACTGGGGTAGCTGCTCAGGCACGCGTGTGCATGTGTGTGGCGTGGCGTGGCGAGGCGCGAGGCGCGAGCCCAGCGCTCGCGTTCACGCTCCCGCAGCCACAGTGTCATCCCAGCTTCAATACATGCACGACAGTATCCAGCCTGTTGGCTCTTCCTCTTCCAGCATGCTTTCGCTGCTCTCGAGGGTATTTTTAGCCAATCCCTCGTGTCCTGATCCGATTTCGCGTCTGGTGATTGGTCCATTGGGCGAAGCGCCATCTGATTCCAAGAGCTCCGCTCCGAGAAAAGGCAACTTCAACATGACCCCGACGAGCAGCGAAGCAGCAAGCCACGCCTCGGAGCATTCACGAGCGGCTTGCGGCGCTGCTGCTGTCAATGCTGGGGCTCATGTGCAGCCGCCGCTCTCCGTCGCATGTTCTCCTGCGTCTATAGATGGGACCCGGCGCGCTGCCGTCCCCACGGCGAATCTCACGTCCGCGTGGCGAGAGGGATTGCACAAGCATCCCAACCTCTCCACTCGACGTGGTCACCAGGTCCATGTTGTCCCTGTATTAATAGCAGCATCGCAGGCTTGCCTCGCTCGACGCTATTGCTGTGGGGAACGTACACTTTGCATCTGAGCCGACGAGAACGCGGTCTATCTCTGTCGGGAGGGAGTCTCTTGCAACGCGCACGCACAGCTCCACGCCCAGCCGACGTTCACTGCCTCACACTCGCCTGTCGCAGCGAGAAGCACGGCGTCGTCGACCCCTCGCACAGCCTTCCGAGCTACTCACAAGCGCTTTGGCCGCCGTGAAGCGAAGCCCCCGAGTCTTGGAGCCACTGTTGTCTTCGCTGCTAAAGCTCGTAAGCGCCAGCGAAGGATGGTGCTGCAGGTGTTCAGCCGCAAGGAAGCGGCGCTGAGCGAGGAGGCCAAGAACTTCCTCAACTCGCTGCCGTCCACCTTTGTGAACCTCTTCCGCAAACGTCGCCAGCTTCTGCCCGTCTGGAGCTCGCAGCGCTACTGCGCCATGATCAAATCCACGTTCCTGGTCTACTACCGCGTGCCCAAGGTCGAAGACGGCAGCTCGTCGTCGTCGCTGCAGCAGCCAGAGCGTACGTTCAAGTACGTGAACCTGCAGAACTGCAAGATCAAACTCATCGACGACGACACGGCCGGGTACGTCTTCTGTGTGACGCCCGAATCGGGCAAAGGCGCCGTGCTCTTCGCCGCCGACTCGGAGAAAGACCGCGCGCGGTTCGCATGCCAGGCCGCGGCTGTCCAGCAGCGCGTGCCGTCTCTAGACGACTTCACGACGCTCAAACTACTGGGTCGCGGCCATTACGGCCGTGTGATCTTAGCGCGAAGTACCACGGACCGCCAGCTCTACGCCGTGAAGGAGATGAAACTGAGCCAAGTGAAGGTCAAAGTGGTGTTTGCCGAGCGCGCCGTGATGGAGTGGGTGGGCGACCACCCCTTTGTCATGGGGCTGGACTACGCCTTGGCTCGTGGCCGCTCCGTCTTCCTCGTCTCGCGCTTCATGCCTGGCGGTGACCTCTTCCTGCACATGCAGAACAGCGGCGGCAGCTTTGGCGAAGACGCCGTGCGCTTCTACGCCGTCGAGCTGCTGCTGGCGCTCGAGCACATGCACCACATGTGCATCTTGCATCGTGACATCAAGCCCGAGAACGTGCTTCTGGACCACGAGGGCCACATCAAACTGGCGGACATGGGGCTGGCCAAGCGTCTCGACTCGTCTCGGGGTCGCACCAAGACCATGTGCGGCACCGACACGTATCTGCCGCCCGAGATGGTGGGGCGTTATCCTAGCGGCCACGGCTTGGCCGTGGATCTCTGGCAGTTTGGCTGCATTCTCTTCGAGCTACGCGCTGGCTATCCACCTTTCTACCTGCCGCAGTCGAGCCAGAAGAGCACGCACCAGCGCATCTTGTACCAGCCCGTGCGCTATCCGAGCAACATGTCGCCGGCGCTGCAGAGTCTGCTGGTGGCGCTGCTGCAGAAGCGGCAAGAGGACCGCCTGGGCTTCCGCACGGGCGTGGCGGAGCTGCGCACGCACGAGTTCTTCGCCGGCGTGGACTGGGACCGCGCGCTGCGCCGCGAGCTCGTGCCGCCGCTCGTACCGGGCCCGCCGGGCGACAGCCTCGTGGCCAACTTCGACCCGCACTTTACCGAGCAGCCGCATACGATCTACGCGCCGGAAGAGGTGGCGGCTTGCTTTGAGCGCGACTTCGCCGGCTTCGACTACGTGCGGCAGGTGACGCCAGCACCCGGAGTCTTTGCTGGCGCTGGCAGCGCTCAGCCGCTTGTGCTCTCCGTGGCCTCGTCAGTCACGCCAGAGACTAGTACGGGGGAACACGAGAGCGAGGGGGGCAGCAAGTCGGCCGCCAAGCGTCCACGTGCAAGTGGCGAGCAGCAGTCGAGCTGCGGGGACGACGAGAACCCGGAGATAGAGGTGGAAGCGGACGTGACTGCTGTGCGCATCAAGATCTAGTTCCTGGAGACACAGAGACCTGGACGCGTATTAATCCATAATATCTTGAGCAGCTAGTGTCGGCTGGAGCCATTTTCCCTTCTCTAGCTGCATGACAAGCATGACAAGCGACCCCACAGCCGTGTTGCGGTGAGGTGGCTCTACGAAATGACGCAGTTCCCGTCCGAGCCTCGCGGCTCCTGTCGTCGAAGCTGGCCCATGCGCTGGCGCTGGCGAACGTCCTCTTCCTGCTGCTGGTACTGCAGTGTCTGCGCGTCCGACCGCCGCTTGCGCTCCTGATAGTAGAGCTCGGCTTGGCGTTGCGCTTCCAGCATCTCCTCCGAGACCACCATCTCGCCGTCTGTGGATACAGCAGGTATGTACTCGTGCTCGGTGCTGTCGTCGCGAGATTCGTCTAGCTCGCTGCTCTCCTGCCTTTCGCCTCGTTCCTCCTCGCTTCGTGACGTGGTGGCGTCTACCGTTGGACCAGCATTGGTACTACCAGCACTTCTAGGCTGAAGGTGACGCGGCGACATGCGAGGCGACGTGGGTTTGTTGCGACGCGCCAGCTCCTCCTCTTCTCGTTGGAACTTGAGTGCGAGGAGGTAGTCCGGGTCCATGTCTTCCTGATCTTCATCCATTGGAGAACCGAAGAGACCGTCGGGTGGGACGGTGTGCTCTGCGGCTCGCATGGCCTCGTCACTGGCTGACGCAGCAGCGCTGGCAGCGGCAGCGGCAGTAGCAGTAGCAGTGGCAGTAGCAGTGTCAACAACGTCACTGGCGGCCTGCTGTACTTGCTCTCGTTGCTGCTGCTGCTGAGTGAAGATGCTCTGCTGCTGCTCCGAGGCGTCCGCGGGTCGGAACTGCGCGTCCAGGTACTCTGTATCACCGTCAATTTCGTTCAGACGCTCCCACACCACGTTAGGTTCATCCAGATACCCAGCGTCCGTCACCAGCAGATACAGCGCGCCATCAAACTGTCATGCAAGGAGCAATGGTGTGGATACGTGTAGCATGAGGTTAGAGCCATAATGGGGATCAAAACTGACAGTTGAGGACATCGGTAGACAATGGAGGACAAGCCCACCGCACCTTGAAGAGCGTGGAAAAGTGGTTGTTGCGGAAGAAGACGCAGAGCTGACGCTCGCGCACCTCCTCGTGCAGCTTCACGAGACCGTAGTACGTGAGTTGGCTGGCCGTCGAGTTGAAAAACTCTTCGAGGATCGGCCCCTCGTCCAGCAGCGTCGTGGCGGTGTCCATGGCGTCGGCGTCGCTGATATGACGCTCCTTCATCATCGTCTGCACCGTTTGCTTCGAGGGACTCTTCTTCGGCGAAGACGTGGACGTTGAAGACCGCGGTGACGACATCGAAGCACCCGTATCAGCGTCAATCGTGAGCTCCTGGAAGTTCACAGTGTGGGTCTCAAGCGGCGGCGGAAGCGGCGAGTGGGGAGATTTGACTTCCTGCTCTTCCTGCGTCCGCTCCGCTCCATTCTCGGCGGTGGGAACTGCACCTGGTGTCTCTGCTTCATGCTCGTCTTGAGCTTGGGTGTCTGTCTCGGCCGATGCAGCGTTGGCTTCTTCCGTCATGAGCACGGCGCGATAGTCCACGAGACGCTCGATGAGCTCGTTGTAAGACTTGTCCCCCACCACTTTCGTCTGCGAGACGGACAAACCACAGCATCCACTGTCTTCTCAGTGTCATGCAGGGAGAACCAGGGTAGATAGATAGATAGGTATGCACACGTACGGTTGCATCATCCTGCTGGTCCAGCAGCCAGCCGTGCACCAGCGCAATGTCCAGCATGTCGAAGGCGGCGCACGCCACCGTGTACTCAAAGTCCGTGATGCTGCACACCAAATCCACACACCACACACACGCACGCACGCACGCAGGAGAGAAGAGCCAGTGAGAAGCACATGGCAGTGGGAACGCCTCATTCACAACCGTCACGTACTTGTGGAAGCGCACGTTGACGTCCAGGCCGACCAGCAGACTAGGCAGCAGCTCCGCTACATCCTGGAGCGTCTTCTCCTGCGTCAGTCGCTCCAGCTCACTCGCGCCAGCGCGCTGATTCCGAACGTCACGTGACACACGCACAGCACATCATACAATAGTCGAGCCAAGCAGACGTCCGAGCCCTTCGTTAGTCACGCAGCGCGAAGTGAGATCGTGGTATGCTTCAAGTAGCGCTAGGTAGAGCCACCGACCGGCGGGTTGGTGTCCACGAGGCGACGGTGCACAAGCTGCATGAGGTCGTGCGCACTCACGACGCCCGGCTCCACCACATACTCGTCCAGCGAGAGCTGGCCGCGCAGCAGCAGCACATTGGCGATGGCCAGCAGAGGGCAGGGCCCGTTCACGTTCTGGCACACGTAGCTCACGGGTTTACCCAGGAACTGCGCCTGCTTCACAGCGTAGGCCTCCTCCATGGCTCGCGACCGCGGCGTCCTTGTCCTTGGCGTGTCTTGTCCGTTCTTGGCTTGGTGTTTCTCTGCTCCGTCGGGATGTGGCTGCTCGAGATGCCCACAGCGATCGCAGCTCGCAGCTCGCGGCGCCACCTTCTCCCTTTCGGGCTTCCTCTTGCTCTGATGCCGTTTCCTGATTATTCCGCTGACGTTCATCGCGAGAGCAGCCAATGGGAAGCGTGCTGGAGTCCATTCCAAGGAGATAAGTTAGAGCAGCCCACCAATAGGAGCGGCTGTCGCACACTGGCTTGCATGCATCTGAGTTCAGTCTGTCGGTATGCTGGAAGAGAGGTTGCGATGACCTGCGGTAACGCATGAACCCCTCCTGTGTCATGACACCTTGCAGTCCCCACACCTTGCTGCTCAGCAGCAGCAGCAGCAGCAAACGAGCAGGAGGCCAAAGCAAGCGAGCGCCATGGAGAAGAGCCCGCTGGAGAAGAAGCTGGAGCAGCGCGAGCCGGTCACGCTCAAGGACCCGCACAAGCCCAAGTTCCCCGTGATCTTCGAGAACCCCACGGCGCAGCAGGTGCGCGACAACATCACCCAGGCGGACTGCGTGCAGGCGGCGGTGGCTGGCGGGATCTGCTTCCCCATGGGCTACATCATCGGTAAGCGGGCTGCGGCTCAGCTCCTTGCGGGCTGCAATTGCGACCACCTGTCGGCGATGCTTCCATGCTTTGCGTGCTAACGTGGCTGCTCGTGGCTGCTCGTGTGCAGGTCGTCAGCTGGGCCGCAGCTTGGCACGCCCAGGCATGCTGTTCGCGGGCGTGCTGGGCTCGCTTGGCGGCGCCATGCTGGCCTACCAGAACGCGTCTCTGCGTCTACAGGGCTTCGGCCGCAACGACGAGGAAGTAGCGCGCTTCCTGGGCCCCAAGCCCGAGCCGGTAGATAGCAGCGAGAGCAAGCAGGCGTAGCAAGTCAAGTCCAGCAGCACCTTGGTCCGCACCTCACGTGTCCAAAATGGTTTGTGTTACTTCATAGCGCCACTTCTCGCGCGGTCGCCCCAGCTGAAGTGGCGCGAAGCCTCTGGCCTGGATTGGCCACTGGCTTGGTTGGCCAGCAGCTCTGGGCGGTTGACTGTGGGGAGCTCAGCGCCTGTTGCAAGGCGAGGCATTTGCACGA